>JACXGJ010004551.1:0-44537 GCA_016801105.1 Esox niger
CCCTCACCTGTTTACTACCAGAATGCCAGGGGGCAGCTGCCATCCTGCCCTCACCTGTTTACTACCAGAATGCCAGGGGGCAGCTGCCATCCTGCCCTCACCTTTTTACTACCAGAATGCCAGGGGGCAGCTGCAATCCTGCCCTCACCTGTTTCTCTGGAAACCACCGCTGACCTCCAATTGACCGTAAAGGCTCATTTTGGGAACACCCATCCTCACAACCCCCCCATCAAGGCAGCCTTATTCAAATTGTGTCTCAGGGCAGTCTGCCCCCTGTTCTCCCTGAGACGCCTCCTCCCCTCTCCTCCTTTTACATGAACCATAAAAGCGGTGGTGGAGACGGAGGGCGCGATAAAACTGTCAGAGCAATACTATAAAACACCAAACAATGGACTAGCGACCGTCAGAGACCTGGGGCAAGGCGGTCTGGATCTCCAACATGCATCTCATGAGTTTTATCCATTGTGCTCCTATTACACATTATATGCTGTAAAACATGGCTCTGGTATCCATGAAATGTGATAGAACGCGTGACGTGGATGCTGTGCGCAACACAAAAGCACTCACACAAACACGCATACACATATACACTAGAACACTAACGTAAATACAATGACACATTAGCATGCACACACACACACACACACACACACACACACTTGGGACAGTACCTGTCTAATCTCTAGACCACCAATCATCTGTGCTGCTCAGTGGCTTTCCATGCATACATCCCGCGGGCAGCAGATGGGACATCTAGAGGTTAAACCCCCTGAACCTGTGAGTGACCCCACCCCCACGTGCCAGCTGGCTCCTACACTCCGCTCACTGACTGGGGCGCACCACCACTGACAGGCCGCCACCATGCCACACCGATGCCACACTGTTTCTCCTGGCACCGTGGGTCCTGGCACCATTTGTCCAGAATCTTATATCGGGCGCCCACACATTGGCAAGGAGAGCAGTTCCTCTCAAGGCAAACTCAGCCGTAAACCGGCCCTGGGCCAGGGCACAGAAAATCTCCTGTTGGGTGTACACACACACACACACACACACACACACACACACACTTGCAAAAACACAACCACAGTGCCCTGTTCCTCAGTCTAGTGTTCTCTGCAGCATGCTCCCCTAGAACAGACCATTACCTCTTTAGGCTTTACTGGCCAAAGTACACCTCTCTAAATATGCCACTCAGGACCACGACACCAATGTTCCTGCTGGAAGCCAAAGCCA
Source organism: Esox niger (assembly GCA_016801105.1). NCBI lineage: Eukaryota > Metazoa > Chordata > Actinopteri > Esociformes > Esocidae > Esox > Esox niger. Next base: position 1,234 of record JACXGJ010004551.1, read on the forward strand.
TAAAAACAAATTGTGGCATTAGGACATAAAGCAAGACAAGGTAAAAAGGTCACCGTCTGAGTTACGCTCCCCGTTCAGGTGACACGAGCAGCCCCGCCACAGAGCACGCAAGGGAAGCATTTCTGGACGCATTGGAAGCAGGGAAATTAGGCTTGAAAATGTTGTTATAGTGTTGTAGCCTTCCAAGATCATATTGCCTGGGGTTTCACTCACTTACCCTTCAGCAGATCGTTATACTAAATATATGGTGAACCAAACAGGATGGATGAAAGCGCTGAATTGTACAACACTGTCAGTAAAACCTCTGTTTCAGGGCTCGGGGCTTATTTGAAGGATAGTGGGGATAGGCAGTTATGGGGAAAGGCCAGACTTTACAATAAAAATAAAATGCTATTCTAAAGCAAGAGCACATCAGCTTATCTCACAGTGAAATCATATTGGCCCAAACACATTTCATTAGACCATAGCAGATAGCGGCAGCCTCTTGTTGTGAAAAGCTGATAGGAACCAATTTCCATTCCACTCCAACAGGGTTTTCAATATTGTGTGTGCAAAATATATTGGGGCCCTAACAAGTGGAAACAACCACCATTGGCTGTTCTAGCAGCAGGATCCCTTCCCAGTGTTTTGCTTGAGCTGTCACCGATTTGCATAAACAAACCCATTGGTGGAGGACGGCCTCGCATCTCTGTCAGTGCTACACTCCAGCCAAGTCTGCTCCAACACACTACTCTCTGAACCCGAGGGCCCAAAAGGCCAAGGCACTTACTTGCCACCTCCAGCGATGCGTTGCGACTCACTGCCTCGCCCAGGTAGTTGCGCGCCACGCACACGTAGACCCCCTCATCGGGCTTGCTCCGTCGACCGTGGACGATGCGCAGGAAGAAGAGGGACCCACTGGGAAGCAGCATGCGGTGAGAGCGCGGGTCTTCCCTGTCCGTCTCCACCCGTTCACCGTCTTTGTACCACTCCACCATGGGGCTGGGACGCCCCTCCGCCTTGCAGTTCAGGGTGGCCGGCTCTCCCTTGGACACAATCAGGTCAGAGGGGTGCTCCATGATGCGCGGGGGGGCATCCTCCAGCCTGGGCCGAGATCCTGGAATAAACGTGTGGCGGTTAAGGATTAAAAGGACTTGGGTGCGTGACTTGACTTCACACTTCGAGGCCCTAGTGGGTTTCATTTCTTGTTTTTACTCTGTTTACTTTTATTTAACCAAGTAAGTCGACTGAGACAATGACAATGTACCCCATTTATCACTGCCATGTACAACCGAAGAAATTGAGAAAGAGTTAATGGCGTGTTCTGCCTTGTGATTTTTTAATATTGTTTTATAATGTTCGCCCAACTCTGAGTTCAGAAGGGTTTATTACAATACACTATACCAGATATAAGGTGTTAACTATTAATGTAAGTGTGAATATTTTCAGAATGGAAGCACTGGAAGCAGAGAAACATGCACACGCATATACACTATTTAATTCAGAAAGCTACTATGTATGCTGTATGTATGCCGTATGCATGCTAATGGACAGGGTTCTGCAGGGGGCAATATACGAGAGTTGGTGCTAATCATTATGAGGAATCCAGGAATAACCTGGACCAATGCAAACCAGGAATAACCTGGACCTTTCCCAAAAACAATTTGTCAACAGCTCTCCAACTGTACCTCTGGACACTCAAACACAAGGACACACCTTTACCATTCAAATTCTAGGTTCTGAAAACAATAGGATAGGTTATGTTTCAGCAGGTTTTGTTGCTGGTGTGTTTGAACTGTGTAGAATACTACTTCTAATGGATTGCTTTTCGCCTCCCTTTACCTTAGGAGACCAGAATAGTCAATGCAAACTGATAGACAGACCGGCAAGAGAGTTGAAATGGGAAATATCTCAGGGATTCTGTACAACTTTGTAAAACAATATCTGAAGCATCAGCTTGAAAAATAACTGCAAATGTCCTCTGGTCATTTCTTCTATTATTTATGTTAGTAGCACAGAAAAACCTTACACAAAGCCCCTGTAAGGAAAATAATTAGGTCTACATGATGGCATAAGCACCAGGATGGGAATTTAGCACGTTACCAGGTTACCACCTCGACCCATTCAGTGCTAGATATAATTTACTTTATGTTCACGAAGTAATTTATGTTCACACAGTCTGATCACCCATTTAAAGTCCCATCTGAACAATGCCAACCTATACAGGGCAATCTTCCATTCTTGCCCTGGGGCATTCTATGAGCCCTTCAAAATCCCTTCCAGAAGCATCTGGCCTCAACCCAGGGACCCACCAGTACCAATCCTGCTCAGCTTCAAGGTCCTGTCTGAAGAGCTCTCTATAGGGGCCAGGTGTCAGAACGTCGGTCCAAACGTGTCTGATAACCACAGACAACAGGGCAGATTTGGATCAGCCGGGCGAATGGCTTTCCTCAGGCGTATCCTCAAGGGTCACAGGATCACCAAGTCAAAGGAAGGAGGCTTTTAGTGGACGGAGGAGGCAAGATGATGGAATCTACTAATGAACCATCACTTAAACCAATTACCTCCTGCTAGAAGAAATGTGTTGAATACCCATGCCTTATCATAGGTCTTCTCAGTAGAGGCGTTGCTAGGGTCACAATACATTCAGGGCTCAGCACCCCCCTCCCCACCCGGCACAGAAAGTACAGGCTTCTGAAGGTACATGCTAGAAGAACATTTCGAAGTACATTCGCTAGCAGCCTTTACGTAAACATTATCATAATGGAATAATAGATTAATAGTTCAAGGGCTATTTTTGTTTTGGGACTACTTGAGATCCGGGGCTATTCATGAATGATCCGGGGCTATAGCCCAGGCCTAATGACGCCACTGCCTATCATAGTGAATGATAGGCCTTTCCCGATTAAATAAGACGACCTCCATTTCAGCTGTTTGTTAATAGCCTACGTTTGCATATGACCAGGTAACAATCTGACACTTCAGATAACTTGGATAGTCTCCTGAATGAAGTTGAAAATGAAAACAGTTTCTTTCAGTGAGTTCTCTTTTTAAAAGGATTGAACAGATCTACATTAGTTAGGATATTAGGACAGGATTTCGAGCTACTCCATAAATATTATCGCGATGGCTGATTGGAGCAGTTGTGTAGAAACTTCAGCAAACGTTTTTGTTAAGGGAAATGATGTACATTATTATAGCGACCAAGCACCTAAAAGAAAATGGAGCTAAGTGTTATTTAAAAATGTGTTAAAGGAGAAGGGACTGTTACATTAGACTGAAGTGCCATGCAAAATATTTGGCAAATGTTTAAAAATTCAGTGCCCTTCTACATTGTACAAACTCTCAAATTATAAAGTAAAAAAGTGGTGGAGTCTGTTGAGTAGTTGACAAACTATAGGAGAGATGATTAGAAACTGTAGAAAGGGTAGCACCATTAATTTGGGTTTTAAATAATATAAACAAAAATATATTTTTAATTTATTTCAAATCAACTTATTCCATTTCTTCTGTCTGAACAGACACAAACATTAAACATATTATACATCAGAGAACTTAATTTACACACATATCATAGTTTCTTTAGAAGATATGTTGTCAAGCACATTGTCAGGATAACTTCGCAGCATATGCCAACAATAGAACCTGTTACTGCTGTACTACGGCTACAGACATAATCAATAGAAAGGTTTTGGCACCTCTAACCATGACATTTAGCAATGGCTGCCAGTCCTGAATGGATACTGCAATCTATGAATGGCTGTTTAATCTGTTGTTGGTTGCGTTTTGCTAATTTAGCTAACTAGCTCAGATTAAGATACTAAATCTGTTGTCTTTATCTTCATCTTCATCATTTGGTGAACCAGTGCCACTGGGATGTTTTCTAAGTAGCCCTCAACAATCTGTGTGACTCTTCATTGGTCTGAGCTATAGTCTGCATTCCAGATTTTTATTTATCACAGCTTGTATCGGTCAGAGTAGCCACTCATTACTCAAATGGTGTGGTACTGAAAAAAGACTGCTTAGGTTTTCTGTATTGCACATTATTTTCAGGACTCTAATACAATGATTTGCCATCTGTAGACAACTGCTCAACTATAGCCCACACAGTGAATGTGATTATAAAAGCATAGAATTCTTTATTATAAAGTGGTTGTATTTACCAGTCATCAATCTATGCATGGATAATGTGTTGATTACATAATTCCTAAATCTGGCCTGAAATTACACTATGGTTGCTGCTAAGCTTGCAAAAATCATACAAAGATTTATGAGAATATGACATACAATATTGTGATGCCCACTAAGTCTCCACAGCAAGCTATCGTGACTGATTAGCTGCAAGGATGAGAGTATTTGAGTACTTCATACTCGCTGGGTAAGCCCTGAAATGACAGGAACAAATTCCAGACTAAGCAGAGGAAAGCAAAATGACTGCAAGGGGGCATGATCAGGATTATCACCAAACATCAGGACAGTTGAACAGTGTGGAACGGCAGAGTGAAACGGAAACAAAGAGAAGAAAAGGTAAAGAGGTAGAAAGGCAGTGACAGATAGAGGGGAAAGAGAGGGATTTATTGATGGGAAAGTGAGAGGAAAGAGTGAGAAAGAGAGAGTGAAGGGAATGCTACAAGAAGTAATGATGAAAGATAAAGAGTGGGATAGCATTTGGGGGAAAAGGAAAGACAGGGAGGGAAAGACAGGGAGGAAGAGTGAAGGAAAGGAGCCTGGTAAGCTAATACTCTGATTTCAATGTCTTTCTATAATGGAGAATGAGAAATTGCTGACCCTGTGCCATTTCACCTCTTCAAGTTAGCGAGTGGGTTGGTCTGACCTTGTCGTCTGAAACAAGAGGGTATCCCACTATCCCGAGTGAATTTCATCTCCCTGCCAACTCCCTCCATTATTTATTTCGCCATGTCCATCAGAGAGGGCTTTTAGCCACTAAGCAGATTGATCTACTTCTATGGGAAAGAAAACCCAATCTGCACATCACCCAACTCTCACAAATCACTTAAGTACTCATTTGACCGACATTCTGGTGAGAAGGGCCAGGGAAGTAATTTGCATGTAAGGTCACAGGGCTAACATTTTGTTTGAGAAATGAAAAAGAGAAGCAATGTAGAGCATCATCCCACAAACTGCATATCATATCATACTCATTTTTTGCCCTACAAATTCACTACACAAGTTAAAACTTGACATTTTGGAGCCTTTGACCATGGCATATGGGTTTGTTACTCTGGAATTCAGTTGGTAGGACATAATGTTTGCAATGTTATGGTTCTGGGTTTAATTCTGACAGGTTAAACAAAAATACTTTCTACATTAAGTTCCTTTGGATAAGAGTGCCTACACTATAAAAACAAGTTCAATTTAAAATCTCCATCATCTGCCTAGCCAAGTGGGGTAAAGAATATTCCAAGTAAACAAAATGGCGTTACATATTATATAACATAATATGTAATGTAATATATATTTTAACATTACATATTATATTACAAATAATATAATTATGAGGATACATACTTTTCTAGTAAACATAAAACATACTATAATTGCCCTTAAACACACTAACTAATATCCTTAATAAACATTGTTTTGAAAAATAGTACTATATGACATTTCTGTTCATAAGAAAGCAAAAATATTGATACCAAACTATTCTATCAAAAAAGTATGCTCAAATAAAAAAATCATATTAATTTACCTGGTAAAATAGAGATACAGATTGCAAATTTGAATGGAAATTTACTGCCCTAATGACAACTGCTTTGTAAAGTGTTGTGACATTGGCTGAAGAGACGCTTTGATCAACAATGGTCATGTTTACATCTCTTATTACAATGCTAAAAGTGGTTAGTAAATAGTCCACGGAGGGTCGTGTGCCTGCAGGTTTTCGCTCTCACCTTGTACTTGATTGACTAACTATGTTACTAATTGGTTAGTTTCTATCTTCACCTGGTTGTTTAGGTGTGAACTGGGAACGAATTCTTGGGCAAAAACAAAAACCCACAGACACACGGCCCTCTGTGGAACGGTTTGGACACCCCTGGTGTATGTAGTACTTGAGCAATTCTAGTCATGTGTAATGTATGACAAGATGCTGACCGTCATGTTGTATAAAATGGGTTTGTTGTGAGGATAATTGGTGGGTTGATTAATATTACATTATATTGGATTTGACTGTGTGTTTTGCCCAAAAAACTGAGGAACATGCCTTACAATCAATAGAATGAAAGGAAAGAACAAACCTTGTTATGAAACAGTAATACTATTCTATTCATTCCACTTCTTTGCATTAAATTCTATTTGATATTTGATATCCATAGGTATAACCTTTGCCAGATATATAACTAGACCCTGTTGACATCTTAATTTAGTTGGAGCTAGGATTTTTTAAAATATAAATCTGTCCTGGGTTGCATTTCAGAACACAGTATCTTAAATCCTTGTCACCCTGTGAGACTAAAAAGAGAAGATTAATCCATGCACTGGCTTTCATTTGAAATCACAGCTAAGCTAACCCCTTCTTCAATCCAATCTTTGTACTTTTCTAAATAAAACGGTAGTCTCCACAGGATAGATCCTTTTACATTGTAATTTCAGAGGCACGGCTACTATAAAGATATCGTGTTATAATTTCTTGTGGCAGGAATTGTCCTACTCAGCAGGAAATGCATACTTGTATTGTATTCAAAATTGAAAAAGGCTTCTAAAGTTTGTCATTTCCACTTCAAAATATCAGATTTGATTTGCACCCGAAAATGCATCAACTCCTACTATTTTCCACTCATTATATTCAGAATAAAAAATATATTAGTGGTTGCTGCAGGATTCATTTTAATGCTGTAGCGAACTGATCAAATTAAGACATTTGTAGTTGAATATCATAGGCACATTTAAATAGGTTTATAAATTGGAAAGAGTGGAGAAAAAGCTTGAGGGGAAAGAGAAAACCACCAACTTTCTCATTGCTCCTTTCATCTACAATTCTTTTAACCAGACAGCCCTGCCATCTTTCCAAACTGAAGTTAGTTGTTTTACAGCAGCCCTCTTCCAACTCCTCTTTCACCAAAGCCTGGCAATTGATTTGCAAATGGGCATACATTTCCCTAAGTTAAACTGGAAGACAGAGTGGGGCAGGAGTCAGTCTTTTCTCTCAAATGCCAACTCCGGGGGACAGCAAAACGAGGCACTTGCATGAGAATACAAACTGCGTGTCGTAAAGCCTTTCGCTTCATAAAAGAGCTTCTGTTGGTTGCAAGCGAGTAAAAGGGTGCGGCGTTAGTTCAGTGTTATCTTGTCCGTTCTCTCTCTCTGGGCTTATCAGATTCAAGACAAGGGACCCATTCTGTCTTTAAGAGGAAACTGAGAATGGCTATGGAAGACAGACACAGCTTCAACAAAATGGCAAATCTCAATGAAAAGGTGGTCCAGCAGTCTAAGCCATTGCCTCTGATGCACATATACAGCTGTAGAATGGGTTCAAAGCCAGCCTACTGCTATTTCAGAAAATACTCTCTCCTTCATCTCTTTCAACTTTCGTGCCCAATAACGCAAAATGTGTAAAATGATTATAATGTCTACAAATGTTGAACTACATGGTAAGTTGCAGGGAAAACTGAAATTATGAAGTGCTACTGCTTGATATACATGGTCTTTGCAATCATTATTGCATTTTAGTTCAGAAGTAGTTCAGAAAATACACTCGCAGGGCAATCATATATCCACTAACTGCTTGGTTTTGGTAGCTCCCAGCAATTACTATTGATTTCCTGTGCAAGTTCCAAACAAGACTTTGGGAAGAGAGGCTTGAGAGAACAGGAGAAACTCAGCAATTTGACCTACCATCCAGACACCTGCTACACTCCTGCTACTGTCAAGAGTTTAAAGTTTTAACTCAAGTCCATACGAGAGAGGGAATGGGAGAAGAAAACGAGAATGGAATCAGTGAAATATTGACGCTGCTTTGCCAGAAGATCACATTTATGCACAAGCACACACTAAACCACCCCCTTTGCTTAACCGTCTCTTCAGGGGAGTAGAAGGTGCTAATATATGAACTGTGTGTGCAACATGGGATACCCTGCTTGACTGTGTGGTAACATCAGGGCGTGGGGGTCTGCTGCTGGTTTGGGGATTCCACTGAGGCCAGCCCTTCACCCCCAACCCTAGTATGGCCGGGGGAGATACTATCGGCTTCCTGTCCCATGCAGTGCCAACCCCCAGTCGTACATTCCTCTGGATTAAAGACCACACTTGTACTGTAGACACACACATACACATGTACACACATACACATATACACACACACACATGCACCAACTGGCTCTAACTCATATGCCATTCATTTACAGCCTGAATGCAGGCAATGTGACAATGCAGTGAATTCATTATATGTAGGCTCTTGATAGGAAAGATACCCAAACCCAACATGGTTACCCAACAGTAGTGTATCAATACATGTTTCATTCATGAAATACTACATAGTAATGAAGCACACCAAACTGTGAAATAAAACACAGTTTATTTCAAGCCCAGATGTACTGGATACTGTCGCTATTAGCAAACCAAATAATGCAAGCCAGGGGCTCCAAACCCTGGGCTATGTTGCTGCTTAAACTGTGATATACATTTTAGATTTGCCAATTACTGAAATGTCTATGTAAAACATCAAATGTTCTTACTGACAACATTGGAGTAAACATTTATAAATGTATAAAGCCTAACAAATAAAAATTACCAACCACTTTTCTAAAGAAAACACTGCGCCAGTTCCACAGATCCTATCTAAAAGGATCATATCCTGTCTGACCTACCGACCCTACATCACCACAGCAGAGGAAAGAGGTCCAATGTGAACTTCCTGTATGTTATTAGGGGAGATATTAAATGGTGTAGTGAGGGGTTGGTCGGAGGGATAACAAATGTCTGGCTGCAAATCCTGTTCCAAAAACAATCATACATTCTTTGTGTCTTTTCTGCTATACACAGCAGTTCAGGTCAGAGGCCTAACCGTGATACCTTTGGGCCTTGGGCAACTACTGGAACAATAAAACCAGGTAACAAAAAGAAGCAGCAAAACTCGTTTTACACTAATTCAGCAACTTTTACCATAGAGATTACTTCCTTAGGGTTTATTCCAAACAGGCAATGCTGCTTTACAATACACAACCCAAATTGACTGACAAGATGAGCACAATAGTAAATGGTGACAATGTTCAGTGAAAGTAATTCTGTGGAGAAAAATTTTCACTTGTCATCTGTATCAACATTTGACTACATCTCACATATTAAAATTCCTATTTGAGACTACCGGCAAAAGACAGGAACTTATCCTAATGACGGATGCCATAGTCGAGAAGTATATTCAATCTCCTCTATTCTGACAGGAAACGAGTTACCTCAGAAATGATGAATCATAAAACAATTGCCATGCAGAGCCTTTGAAAAGCTTAAAACTGACAAGTCCTTTGCCAAGGAGAATACTTGTTTTCGTAGGTAAACAGAGAAAAACAAATTAGGTTGTTTGTTTTACCTACTGCTGTGTCTGTCTTTAAGACAGACTTTTAAACACTTAGTGGAGGGACACAGGCTCAAGAGGGAAAAAGAACAGTCTGATAACTCCATCCCATGCCAAAGTCCTCTTTACTATATGCCAGATTGGATGTAAGGAGGAAAATCAATATTGTCAGTAAACAAGGCAACTGGAAATTATACATTACTTCTTGTAATTTCTCCCAAATAACCTGTATCAGAACCAGCTGAGCAACATGAAAATGAAGCAATAGCGACTAGCACTAAAAGAGGCTATTGTTTGGCTGATAAAATTAGCTGCAAGGCTATTCCCCAAAAGTGTTATAATTGAAGGGCGCAGTGAGTGTGGTCAAGTGAAATAGTCAACAACAAGCAGACCTGCTAACCTTAAATCTTTTTTATGACTAATACTTCAGCTCAGGGGAAATACACCATCCAGCTTTGCAGCAGACAATGCTGTGCATGCAAAAACCACAAACCGCTCAAACCATAAGTAAATTGTATGCTTAACCTAATTATGATGTTCACAGAAGGCCTAAATGTTTGATTCAGAATGCCTAATAATCAGGTCAGAATGCCTGAGTGCTTGGTAATTGGTGACTCCAAAAAGATCAGATTCAAATCATCTCGGAGTTCACTACGGATGAGAGAAGAGACGCTTTCCCTCGCTATGTGTAAATACACTTAATTTATCTATAACTAAGTGCCACACCTGATGGGAAAGCGCTGAGGCAAAGCTGCATTGCAACACATTTTACGAGTCTCTGGTTGCCATTATTTCAATATGCCTTCTCATTTGTGAACTGATCAGTAGGCTTTTAATGCACCATTAGCAGCCTACTGTGGACATATTGTATGGCTATATCACAGGAACAGATCAAGGACACATTCATTACAACAGTGTCGGGGTTGCAAAAGTCAAACATTGTTTTGTGTAAAGGGAAGTATCACCAGAACAGATATCTTTTGGGCTGGCTGTTTCCTTCCATGCGGCACTGCGCACTCGATCATCCCAACAATGTCGGTAAACACCATCCTACACCCTAGCCTGGATCAGAACAACCTCTGCATGTGCTGCATGCTAGGCTTCAAAGAAACTCCAGTTCAGATACATAGATGTTGAGGTAAGGCTATTTTATTGGTGATAACATACCAAAAGTGTCAGAACCCTGCACGTTCCTGTTGCAGGTGCGCGTAAAAGCTTGGCAGCGGGTTAATACATTATTTTATCGCTTGCAAGCTATGCAAAACGCTAGCAGGTTGTCAGGTCTGGAAGGCTGAGTGTGTGTGTGTGTGTGTGTGTGTGTGTGTGAGTGTGTGTGTGAGTGGTGTGAGCGTGTGTGTGCTCACAGTCATTAGACGGAGAGCTCCTGATGGGAGTGAACACATGGCAGCGAGCCACTGCTATTTCAAGTGTCCTTCAGAGGGGACAGTTTCAGTAGATTACTTAGCAAAAATCCACCCAGCTCGTCTCCAGATATGACCATGATACTGCGCTGAAACTGTGCACTGTGTTAAAGTCCATACAGTCATATGCACATCAGATATAACGTCTTCATCACCAGTGTTGCTGGTCACCCCCTCAAGTCTCACATACACATAATGTGCAGTCATTGTCTCCCATGTCATGTATAGAATGAAATATGCTCTTTGAGTACTAGTAGTGTAACAGGCTGCTAACAAAATGTTTCTGACAAATTGAGCTGACAGTCACAGGATAAGATAAATGATATGAATTCTATTTCTATGGCAAACTGAAAGAATCATAAGATACACAAAGCAAATTGTCAAGGCAGCAGTTATGTGTATTTCTCAAATACATTTCAAAATGTTTACTGGCATTTGTTTTCACTGCCAAAACATGTGGGGGAAAATAAACATATAATAAATAACTTATGAATAATTATATACTCTCTCTCACTCACTCACTGCTCTCATTCTGTGTCTGTATTTCAGTCTGTGTCCAGCTCTAGGGGTACAGCATCTCCATAAACTTCCATCAACGTTCCCACAATGTCTCCAAAACAACTGGACCACTGGAACAAATGCCCCCAGCCATTAACCTGTCTGTGACTTGGGGCCCGGCCCAAGAGCCCATCACGTTCATGGCCCCGGGTATTGTTGAGGCCCGCGTGGCCCTATTTTCACCTCTGACAGCTGTGGTGGATCTCCTCAATGTCTGGGGAGAGGTGCTGTCAGCAGCCAACGCTAAAAGGAACCCCCTGTGGTCTGTTAGATTTCTTTTGATGCCAGGGTGAACTGGAAATACTTCAGCTCTGTCTGGCAGTGGTAAAGAGGCAAGAGTTACTTCTTTTAGCCCAGAAAAAAAGAATATGTTATTCAGATTTAACTGACCTTGAAATTCTTTCTGCCTTTTGAAGGGTATTTTATTTTCTATTTATGATAACAGATCTCAGATGTTGACCATTAGCAGACAAACTTCATACATCTGATGAGCTGCCACGCTGTGGGAGAAAGTTCATGCCAATGCCTTCCAAGATATTGAAAGTTTGATTGATGTATTTGATAACAGATGAAGAGTGACAACAGAGAGGATATATTGCTAACAGATGAGAAGTAACAGAGAGGATTGTGTTTGCAGATTTCCTACTTCCCACTGTCTTCTTTGTGCATTTCTTTCTTGTGGTGTGTCTTGCTGTCTGTAGAAATTTCCAGATCCTCTCAATGTGGTGATATTAGACCAGAAACAGGATGATTAAGGTGCCTAGTGCACTCACTTTGGATGATGCTCTCTGCCTACAGTACGCTCTATGGGCTGGTAGCAGTCACATAATAGTGTTTACAAGAGACAAACAGGAACAGCCTGATCTGTGGTGGGCTAGTGAGTCATCCCCGTTAATGTCCAACAATCTCTGTCATTCATGTCACCATTTAGGAAATGACTCACTGAGTTATAGAGATGACAGATATGCATAGGCACTATGGGGAATTAAGGGGCATGTCAGACTAACCCGGACAAATGTAGGGGTAAAATGTATGTCAATCTTCATGTCATACAATAACAGAACAGTAGTTATGCAGTTCATCATGATTGTTCACTTAACTTGCAGGTTAATACTTAATTCTGTCCACACTGAAGGTACTTGCTAAAGGCTCCAATGATAATAGAAAAAACATACAAAATGTATGTTGAACACCTATTTATTTGTTTTGTCTTTTAACTGTAGGCAACTACGGACCACTAAAATAGTATTTTTACAGGCATTAATGCCTGTTTGGGACAGACATGAGAAAACTGACAGCTGTTCTGCAGCCATTTTCCAGTCACTTTTACAAGACCTGAGCAAACACATGTCCCTCTCACATTCAGCCATTCATTGGGAACCGGGATTGGGAACCAGGTTCACAGCCATGAAACGTGAGACTGACTCCTGTTGAAGGCTCTTATCAGGTGTGAAAATGTGATGGAAGATAGCAGGAGGGACATTCAGCACATAGTGAAAATGACCCTTGAAGACTTTTTGTGAATGCCATCATGTACACTGGAAAACAAGTCATCATATTTGTTCTTACTGAACATATTGTTAAAGGCTACATTTATATTTGTGATTATAGGAACATGGGACTAAGCTGCATATGATAACATGTTTAATTTCCCCCTGTAGACCCATAATAGCATCTGGATTAACTGAAGGAGGGCCTTCTCAGATTGGCTAGGATTTAAGGGTCCATACTCTTAGCCAATGTTTTCAGGCTCATTACAGCTATCTTTTTGGGTAGAGCTCAAGGCACATTACCTTTGGAAGCTACAAATCCCAGTGATTCTTGTTAGACTGGTGTCTGTGTGCAGCCAGGAATAGTCCCAAATGGCTACAAAGGTGATCCCAAGTAATGATAACATATTTAATATTAAACAGGTGTAAATAATCCATGTCTTTGAAAAAACAAATCTGTGACAAAACAAAATAATATATGTCACTGTAATTGTATCATATTACTGTTTCCCCTTATCTGTATAACTATATAAAAAAATGTATTTGCTCTCTAAACTGTCAAATATATAAGAATATGGATCTTGAAGACACAATCAAACAAGAGGTCAACATGTTGCCAAGGTCCCAGAGCCATCATTTTTTCTCTAATGGGACTAAACAATGACGGAAATTAAGTGGTGTCCCTCCCAGTGGCATCTCTAAAAAGCTATTTCTTTGATTGCGTTGTCAAGGTGGACTCGCAAAAAATATGCCTTCCATTACGGATGTATTTTCCAAGTCTGCGTTTATGCAGTGAAATAAATAGCTTGAGGATGCGCTTCTGCTAACATCGATTAGCTCAGATTATTATACACTTTCTTAAATCATATTTTGAGGAGAATTCACCAATCAAAGCAGTACATCAAAACAGCTTCTTAACTGCACTTATATTTTATAGGTCTGTTGCTAGATTAATTCGTATTTGAGCCTCATTCTGTCACAGTATCAAAACATGTGCGCATATAAAACACACATGTAGCCTACTCCTGGCTAATACATCGAGAAAAATTTTAACACACTTTGATCATGTATAGGCAATGTCATTCAGGAATGCAATGAACTTACCAAAAACCAGTCCAAAAACTGCGAAAAAAAGCGTTAAGGTATCCAAAGTGAGGCGAAACTCCATTACCCTCAGGTATAATAAAAAACCTCTTCGAACGCAGACAAAAGTTGGTCAGGCAGGCTATCCAAAATAAATAGTCAAAATAAATAAAAAATAGATTTATATATATATCCAAATTGAGGTATTGTCTTCCAAGTCTATGCAAGAAGCACCCGGCAACTTTGTAAAGTTAAACCCACACGTTGAGACAATTTCCACCAAAAAAACATCACAACAGATCAAAAAACCTTAATAAGAACTTTTGCATAAATGCTTTGGGCATTTTTTTATGACATATATGTATTCATCCTATAAAAGACGCAGATTGATGGCACAATTTCGCATCTGGACACTGTCGGCAGGAGAAAAATATCCTCTATTTTCTTAGTTTTCTCTGACGCTGTTACCGCATTGTTAATGGTCAATTCTCATAACGCAGTCTCCATGTTGAGAGACAACTTCTTCAACAAAACGTTATTCTTCTAAGAGTTCGTACAGCTTAATTGTTCAGTCAGTCTTCCATCCTTTCTCTTCCCCTTTTCCCAATTCCCTCCTCTCTTCAATGAACTGAATTACAACTCCCGTTATCCCAAACACGCTCTTGTAGCTGAAGCCCCCACCCCCTAGCCCTTGCAGTATTCCAAATAGTGAACACCCTTAAAGAGACAGTAAACACATATTTCGCATGACTTATCGAAAAGAAAAAAATGCACCACCACGTTGCACATTTAGCAATTTCACGCTAAAATAACTCCGCAAATTAAGCTTGTTGAATCGGTGCACAAAAGTCTCTAAAACTGGCCTTCGTTAGCCAAAAGAAAAAATGTGAGAACCTCTTGCAAAGGGATTGGAAGAGGCAAATTATTTTTTTCTACCAATCAGTCATGTCCCAAAACACCCGTAATGCCCCGAAAGCCATGTACACTGTACAAGTATGTGTCATTACAAGAGTTTAGTTCTACTACAGATTATTTAACCACTAGGGGGCCTGTCTAATTCATATACGGTTTTCAGTGTTTATGAGGAAACTGAAGGATCACAGACTATCTGGGCGGGCAACGCCCCCCGCCAGGCCTGTACAGTGGCTAAACTGGCCAGCTGTATTTTCTTCCCTCACCAGGTGCAACACACAGCCAACTACCAAAAGATAGTTCAAAGGTAAACCATCTATATTAGTTTAAAGAAACCATGCAGAATGTTGACATTAAGGAAATATAATAAAAGGAAATGTCCAGAATACCTGCGTTGATTGCAGTATTATGGTGCTTTACAACATTTATTCACCAGAAATGATGTTGGATGCATACAAAATTGCTTACTTAAATGCAGAATTATTTTGTTCCACAGACCAGCTTTTGGTGTCAAATGGAAATGCTGCACCATCTCGCTCCTCAGTTAGTGTCAGATTGTTCCAACTATCCCTAAAATCCCTAAAATAAAAGTTTGGTGTATTTCTTATAGTATAAGAAATAGAGTTCTTACAGCTTTTGTAAGATAATCAACCAAAATGTTAACTTACTTGGGCGGGTATGATGAAGTTGATTTGCATAATTTGCATAGACACTATGGGGAATTAAGGGGCATGTCAAACATGTCAAGGTCTGTGTACATCAGATGGTAAGTGAACAAGGAAAAGTTTCAACGTTTATTTGTGAAACGCACCGAACAACACAGCGTCCTCCGACACAATGACATTCTTGTGACATGACATCAAACAACTACCTGATGAGAATGAAAGAAAAAATTCAGAAAAAATATAGCAAAAAAAAGTTAAGTAATAAAATACAAAACACTGAACACTAGTTGCATTGCCAACAGGTTGGATGCAGGAGAAATGGGCATGAGAAAATACCAGATTGTTATGGCCAGACACCTGGGTCAGAGCATCTCTGAAACGGCAAGGCATGTGGGGTGCTCCCGGTCAGCAGTGGTGAATACATACATGACAGTGGTCTAAGGAGGACAAATCCACCAATTGGTGACAGTGCATTGGGTGCCCATAGCTCATCGATGCGCAAGGGCAACAAAGGCAATCCCATCTGGTCCGAACTCAGCTCCGACAGAAGGTCAAAGCTGGCACAAGTCACGGAAAATGTTAATGATGGGTGCGGGAGGAATCTGTCAAAACAAACAGTGCAATGCATGTTGCTGGATATGGGACTGAATGGCTGCAAACCGGTCAGAATGCACATGATGACCCCTGTGACCACCATCGAATGCACCTTCAACAGGCACACAAGCACTGGAACTGGAATTTTGAGCAGTGGAAGAAGTTTCCCTGGTGAGTCCAATGAGTCCTGTTTTCTTTGACATCGTGTGTGGCATTAGGGGGTGTGATGCTCGGAGCAATGTTCTGCTGGGAAACCCTGTGTCTGGGTATTCATGTGGATGTCAATTTAACATGTGCCACCCGCAAAAACATTGTTGCAGGGCAGGTACACCCCTTTGTGGCAATTATATTCCCTGATGGCAATGGTCAATTTGAGCAGGATAATGCTCACATTGTTCAGGAGTGGTTTTGAGAAACATGATCAAGAGTTCAAGATGTTGCCCTTGCCTCCAAAATCCGATCGAACATCAGCGGGGTGTGCTGGACCAACAAGTTTGATCCACAGTGGCTCCACCTGACAACTTGCAGGACTTGAAGGACCTGCTGCAAATGTCTTGTGCCAGATACCACAGGACACCTTCAGGGATCTAGTAGAGTCCATGCCTGAGTGAGTCAACGCTATGTTGGCAGCACACAGATGACCAATAGCATATTAGTGAGATGGTCATAATGTTTTGGCTCATAAGGACATGTTGAAACTTGCATTAAACTTTCACAGACATTAAAATCTGTAGATGAACATTGGCTTATTGTTTTTAAATGAAATGCATTGTCCTTTTTTGTACTGGATCTCTGTAAAATGTTATACTTTACTTCAAGGACAAATTGATCTTTAGAAATCTAAATCTAATTTCAAGAGGTTGACCTTTTATTAGCATTAGCCATTTATATAGTATAACATAAATTGGCTATTGTTAAAATATGCGTCTACACAATGCTGCAAACAGATCTATGAAATGTATTGGTGTTAACTCATTACGTAAAACGGGTCAGCTAAGTGTGAGGATTACCTCTTCAAATCAAAATGTATCAGTGTCATGTTAATTGAAAAATACTTGCTAAAGAATAAGATTGTGGGAATACTTTTAGTGGGAGAAAGTTCTAATAAAGGTTTCAAGTCCTATGGGTTATGTTGAGTCGTAATATTCACACAGCAATCCATACGTTATTCAGAACTATGTGTATTTGATGTACCCTGGGTGAGTGGTATCAATAACATGATTTTGGAACGAATTCATATAACTTTTACATTTGAAAATGTCATTCACACACTAGTGTTCACACTGAATGGGTATATTATGTTATTTACACAAAGCAAGCAATCAAACTGACCCTTCTGGAATCGAAACAAACCCTACAATGCTAAGAAAATGTCACAATCTATTTGAACAAGGGCTGTGTTTTGACTTGATGGAAGGTGAAAGGCAATATTCCATGTGCTTGGAGACTGGAGGAAACTGCAGAGGATGAGATATGACAGAGCGGAACATAGCAGGACCCATCGAATACCGCAGTGGCCAATAATACAAAGTGATTGGATATAGTGCTGCACGGCCAAATAAATATGAGGGATGCCAAAACACCCAAGTGAACACGCAGTGCTTGACATTCATAGAAATGCATCAGGAGATGGCATTTACTGAGCTGCCTGTGCATATCAATGTGAGAAGAGTGCACCGCTGGGTGTAGGAATTGGGATGTTATCAGCATTTCTTGGCAGTTTGTGGTAGGCCAGTGATTAAGATTTCACTATCTCACAAGGTTTCTTCTGTGAAATCTTAATATACTATGCAAACCCATGCGTTATGAGACAGTCTTCAAAATCTAATCTAATTACGTTATGATTGAACTATATCCTCTTGAAACAAAACAACACCAAGGAAGACACCCCTGAATGTGAATTCTATTGATATCTCCCTCATGTTTTATGCATTTGCATGTTTAATTTAATTGTGAAAACTGATTAATTGAGCTCTAGTGCATCATTTAATAAAACACGATGATACAGTCCCTAATTACATTTTAGTTTGCCTATGACAGATGCGGCTAGTTTTGGGCCAATCCAACATAAGACCAAGCTGTCAGCAAAATTATGCGTTCAATGAAGACACATTTTCCACCATTAGATGTCACATTACGGCCGACAGCCCAACAATGCGACTGGATCTGTATGGGCCCCCAACTTTCATTGCGTGGTTTTCCGATTCTAACTCTTGGTAAATTTTCATGCTCTGCATGTCAGTAAATTACTATTGGATGTTACAAATGCTTAATCAAATGAGTCTGACTTTCAGCGTTTCATATTAAGCAGTACAGGATCAGATTTACCCTCAATTATTTCTGATAACATTTACCCATAGAATTGACTTGCAAGGATGGTGCTGGTGGTCGTACAGTAGTAGTATTTACAAACAGAATACACAAAATCACTTTTCCATGAACTCTGAAGCAACAAACTGTTGACTGCTTGTTGCTGATTTGCTAATAGCATGCATATTAATACATATATGGACAGTTGGATGGGACCGATACGCGGGACACCTAATTAGAAAGCGATTAAGGCCAACTTCACTGAGGAGTTTATCCTGCTTTTAGCACAGTTTCCAATGAACAATAACATAGGCAAACATGTTCCACCAGAAATGATGTGTGTCTATGTACAGTACATATTTCATTTGTGTATTCATGCTTCATCATGTTTGATACAGAGGTGACCTAGTTGTTCATTTGATCTTTTTGTTTTATATTTTGGGACGTTACCCAGTCATTAATTCGATCACTGTGCAAGCTGGTAACATGTTTCACTTGTCTGTCCTATCTTTACATTTCATTTGTAGGACAATTGGACATATTTACAGGCTTAAAAGGCACACACAGTAACATGGGAAAGCTTTCACTAGTATAAATTGCATGTTTTGTTTGTATTTCCATGTTAGTTAAATAAATAAATTCATGCTTCTTCTCGTTTTGGTTGCTTCAGTAAAGAAGCTATATATAATGTCTGGTTATATCTCTCGCAACAAAAGAAAGTATGAATTAATTAATGAAACCTAACATATTTCTAGGAAATAGTTGCTTGTGTTTTGTTTGTGTACTGAAGCATAAGCTGGAAAAAGCCCAGTGTTCTGTATAGTACGTTGTAAAAATGACAACTGGAATTATAGTGGATGTAGACATGTGCAGCATAAGCATACAGTATATAGACAGCATGATGCAGCGACATTATTACAACAAATGTAGTATAGTAAATGTAAAAGGACCAACTTTTAATATAAATGTTTAATATAGATGGTTAAATTGCAGAACAAGGCTATTTCAAACAATGGGACCAGCTAGTTGCCAATGTGTGGGGAAAGAAACTGTTTAGGATGTTTTTTTTGGTCATGAGTGAACTGTTCTGCACTGTACTACAGACAGGGTTGTACTTACCCTTTTTCTCTTGTCATTAGCAATCTAATAAAACATACCTTTGTGGGCTGTTGTGGGTTGAATTACAATGAAACAGTGCAGGTAGACAACATGTGATAAACAGACAGTGATAGGACTTCAGATGAGACTTCAGGAAAACAAAATTAAATTCTATGGAAATTGTGAATAGACAGCAAACTGTGGCCAGAATGTGGAAGATTCATCTGACTGTAATGGGTTTGTGTAACAAGGTTAACCATGCGTAATGATTACTGGAAAGACATGCATGCAGAACTTGGAACCGTATACATTAACCAAGGTCAGAAAATATTGTTTTTATCCCTAGTTATACCAGTCAATTTTGCTTTTGGATTTTGTGTCATAATCCAAGTTGATCCACTGTCTATTTACAGTATATTGAAGCTATGTTATTTTAGGGTGTGAATGTTCACCCTTTCACAAAGGGTCACAGTGTTGCATATACTGCTCATCGGTCTGTGCCTAGTCTTGCCATTTCATTATTTTCTGCTGCTCTCTGTCAACTCAGGTGTCCACATATGGCAGAGAAATCAAATTTGTGATTGCCATGGAGACTGCTGGTAACGTTAGGTCTGAATTATACTTGACTACATTTCACACGCTGCTCTGAATGTGAAATTATATCAATGCATTTCAGTTGGCTATTTTGTCTATAAATGTGTTATGGAGAAGTCTTCAGTGTTTCATTTTCTAATTATTTATTTTAGATTTTTCTGGTTCCAATTTGGCCATTATTAGTTTACACGAATGGCAACCGAAAGACAGATAATGGTGTGCAGATAAAAATAAACAAGATTAAAAAGGTGATAATTTTAATATTAATATTGGGGTTATGTCTACCAATTATTTGATCAGGTGTGTGTGTGTGTGCATGTTTTTCTGTGTTTGTGTGTCTGCATTGTGCCACATGTAAAAAAACTTTCTAAAATCATGGACATCATTTTACTTGATTAAACATTTCAATAATCATATTCAATACCACACACCTGATATGCTAATATGCTGCTACACTAAAATCAATTAAATGAATAATAGGAAAAGCTTGGCCACTGAAGAGTGGGCATACACATTGTGCAACAGGAGTCAGTAGTCCTCCAACGGTCCAGTGGACAAACTATTCCTGCGTATTTTAAGATATTGAAAAATGACCTTGAGCTGCCAGACACATGTAAGTCTATTTGAAGTGACAAAGCTGAGTCCACAACAATAAAAAGCAAACAGCTACATTAAGGTGATTAGTCCATATATATGGACTACAAGAACCAGTTCGACATCTTAAAGCTTCAACGGGTTTTATCGATACACTGCCATCAGACTTCAAATGAAAAATATTAACTCCGTAACAATGGACCTACAGCAAATAGGTAACAGTTCTCTGCAATCATTTTCCCAACGTCACTAAAAAGAGCTGCCATTAAGCCCCTATTAAAAAAGAGAACACTGGATGCATCTATAATTAGCAACTATAGACCAAATATCCCTTCTATAGCCAAGATCATTGAGAAGTTTGTCCTTAATCAGCTCAGCAGTTTTGTGACCTCAAGCAGTCTCTTTTCATTCAAGCTTCCGACCCCACCACAGTACTAAGATGGCCCTGATTAAAGGTTTAAATAATATACGGCTAAATACTGATTCAGATAAAATAAAATTTCTGGTTCTATCAGATCTCAGTGCAGCATTTGACACTGTAGATCATACACTCACCTAAAGAATAATTAGGAACACCATACCAATACTGTGTTTGACCCCCTTTCGCCTTCAGAACTGCCTTAATTCTACATGGCATTGATTCAACAAGGTGCTGAAAGCATTCTTTAGTAATGTTGGCCCATATTGATAGGATAGCATCTTGCAGTTGATGGAGATTTGTGGGATGCACATCCAGGGCACGAAGCTCCCGTTTCACCACATCCCAAAGATGCTCTATTGGGTTGAGATCTGGTGACTGTGGGGGCCATTTTAGTACAGTGAACTCATTGTCATGTTCAAAAAACCAATCTAAAAATATTCGAGCTTTGTGACATGGTGCATTATCCTGCTGGAAGTAGCCATCAGAGGATGGGTACATGGTGGCCATAAAGGGATGGACATGGTCAGAAACAATGCTCAGGTAGGCCGTGGCATTTAAACAATGCCCAATTGGCACTAAGTGTGCCAAGAAAACAACCCCCACACCACTACACCACCACCACCAGCCTGCACAGTGGTACGCCAAATTCTGACTCTACCATCTGAATGTCTCAACAGAAATCGAGACTCATCAGACCAGGCAACATTTTTCCAGTCTTCAACTGTCCAATTTTGGTGAGCTCTTGCAAATTGTAGCCTATTTTTCCTATTTGTAATGGAGATGAGTGGTACCCGGTGGGGTGTTCTGCTGTTGTAGCCCATCCACCTCAAGGTAGTGCGTGTTGTGGCTTCACAAATGCTTTGCTGCATACCTCGGTTGTAACGAGTGGTTATTTCAGTCAAAGTTGCTCTTCTATCAGCTTGAATCAGTCGGCCCATTCTCCTCTGACCTCTATCATCGACAAGGCATTTTCGCCCACAGGACTGCCGCATATTGGATATTTTTCCCTTTTCACACCATTCTTTGTAAACCCTAGAAATGGTTGTGCGTGAAAATCCCAGTAACTGAGCAGATTGTGAAATACTCAGACCGGCCCGTCTGGCACCAACAACCATGCCATGCTCAAAATTGCTTAAATCACCTTTCTTTCCCATTCTGACATTCAGTTTGGAGTTCAGGAGATTGTCTTGACCAGGACCACACCCCTAAATGCATTGAAGCAAATGCCATGTGATTGGTTGATTACATAATTGCATTAATGAGAAATTGAACAGGTGTTCCTAATAATCCTTTGGTGAGTGTAGAACACTTATAGATAGGCTGAGAAATTGGGTAGGACTCTCCGGGAAAGTACTTGATTGGTTCAGATCGTATCTAGATGGCTGGAGTTACATTGTCACCATTGGTAACCATGAATCTGATAGGGTGGCTATGACATGCGGAGTTCCGCAGGTATCAGTTCTCGGACCGCTTCTGTTCAATATCTATATTCTACCACTGGGCCAAATTCAACAGAACAACAACATTCACTACCATAGATATGCCGATGATACTCAAATATATATGGTTCTCCAACCGCAGGACAACAGCCCAATAGACTCTCTGTGTCACTGAATAGAGCACATACATATCTGAATGAACCAAAATTGTCTACAATTAAACCAAGAGATGATTGTGTTAAGGGAACAAAAATAAAAGAACAAGAATCAGTAAAGAACTGGATTCTTGGGCCCTTAAAACTAGGGATCAGTTGCATAGACTCAGACCTCACATTAAACAATCTTATCAAAGTGGTCACTAAACAGCATTCTATCATTCCCAAAAAGACCAAGACAAGCTCATCCATGCTTTTATCTCAAGTAGGGTTGACACCTGCAATGGCCACTTAACTGGACTCCCCAAAAAGTCTGTAAAACAACTGCAGCTCATTCAAAATGCTGCTGCTAGAATGTTAACCTGGACCAAGAGATCAGAGCTCATCACTCCGGTTCTTAAATCTTTCCATTGGCTTCCAGTCAGTTACAGAATAGATTTTAGAGTGGTGCTTTTAGTGTATAAATCTCTGAATGGTTCAGGACCCAAATACATTTCTGATATGTTTGAAGAATATAAACCAAGCAGGGCTCTTAGATCCATGAACACAGGACAGCTAATTGGGCCCGGAATTCAAACTAAACATGGTCAAGCTGTGTTTAGCAGTTATGCTGCACACAAATGGAATAAACTACCAGAAGATCTTAGACATGCCCCAAACTTACAAATGTTTACATCCAAGTTAAAAAAACTTCTCATGCACTTAAACTTAACCACACTGTTTAGGCTTACAGCTTTTATAGTTTCCTCATATTTTATCCCGTTGTTATTATTTTTATATTATATTATTCAAATGTTTTATTATTAGGATGATGTTATACAATTTATATTTTCAGTCTTTTCATTGTAAATCTCATTGAATTGCTTCGATGTATGAATTGTGCTATAGAAATAAACGTGCTTGCTTGTTTCCTTGCTTCTGTTCCTCACTCAAAACCTTTCCTTTTCAACTTTATTGGAAAGGAAGGATAAGTGTACAGTGGTCCCTTCATTTTTTCCAGTGCTGTATATATATATATATATATATATATATATATATATATATATATATATATATATATATATATATATATATATATATATGTGTGTATATATACACACACAGAGTATATATACACAGTTTATTTATAATATCCAGTGTGTGGCAAAACAACAAAAAGACCATGTACAGACCTTACATGCATGGATCTGCCTGAGGAGTCAGATGTTTTTGGAACAGCCAACAACATGCTTTGTGCAGGTTGTCACTAGGGAATTGAAGCGCACTCTTACTAGATACCGACCCATACTAACATCTCCGTGTGAAATAATCTGACTTAAAAAAATTAAACATACTTCATTACATGGCAAATGTGAATATACTTGCCCCAACATTATCCAAATGTTCAGGTTGATACGCTGTTTGAAAGTATTTACTGGCATCAGTTAAAAATAGAAAGTCATATTTTGGTCATGAATGAAAAAATGCCAAGTTAGTGTGTTACAGCATTTTTAAATCTCACCATAACTTGTAATAAATCATTGTTACCGTTTAAGAAATGTGAGTTTGTGGTAGACTATGGTTTGGTTGACCAATTGAATAGTCACTGAAATAATTTTTCAGCTTCAAACGATACGTTATAGCCAGGTCAGATTACAATCAGCTGCCAAAAGTGCCTCCACGGGTTTGAAAGAAATGATATGGTCAGTCATAATTCTCAAGCTACATAAACATGCTGCTGATGAAAATTCCATTCTCATGGCATAAAAATGGTATTGCACCAATTGCAACTCCATAAGGTCAGAATTAACCCTTCAGAGGCTTGATAGTTGGAATCTATGCCCACTGCATGCTTCTATACTACTCTTAAACATAACATCCCTCTAATAAAATTGATGCTAATGTTATGCTAACCAGATTTGTCTTACTGAAACATTGTTGGAGGACACTCTCATTGGATTTGGAAAACTATGCAGTCTTGACAGAAACAGTGTGAGCAGTGGGGAAAAGCACATAGGCAGGGTTTGCTTTATATTCACACATCGTGGCACAGATCTGCCAATATCCTGGAGTCTTGCTGCTCATCAGATGTGAAGCTAATATCCCTCTCCTCAAGTTTCTGAGTTTTATGAGTCATTTCTATAGAATAAGATTGCTGAGAAATGCTTGTGCCTCGGCTGAACATACAGTTGGAACTCTAGAATGTGAGTTAAACAAGTGTGAATGTGTGTGTCTAGTGTCTTTGTGTGTTGTTGAGTGTGTACATGGAGAGTGTGTTGAGTGTGTTCGTGGAGTGTGTGTGTAGATGAGCTCTACGGGGTGGGTCAGAGTGCATGGTACATAGGCAGTTAGTTTTAACAGCCTGATGCCCAGGAGAAAGTTGCTTCTTTCAGTTTTTATGTTTGGTTAGCGATGCTCCAGCACGTGTCTGACTGCTAAGTGGTAGCGGTGTAAACAGGCTGTGGATCCAGTAACTGAGCTCCAAACCTTCAACACCTGTCCTGTAGAGCAGGCTGCACAACCCTGATAGGTGCATTGGGTCCTATCCAAACTCCAAAGTGAGGCCAAGCTGTGGGATGTTGCATCTGTAGGTATCTTTGTGGGTCTTCTGTGGCTCGTTCTTCAGCTGCCTGAGAATGTTGTTGCCTTCGTTGGATTCAAACCAGGGTCCCCTATGTGACAGGCATGTGTCTTTAACTATTTCGAACTGTATGGCTTTTGCCACTGGCCATTTTAACAGTTTATTAGCTTATTAGTCTGCATCTCTAACCACTACACCATTTAACAATGAGTAGTCAGTCAGTCAGTCACTCAGTAAGAGACATTCACTCTTGGCTCGCTCCGCTTATGTGTCCCTCAAAAAGATGTGAGGCAAAGACATTTTGTTCTACCTTTTTATAATGTCTACATATTGCAGGCAAAAAGGCATCACTAAGGCCGTCTGGCCTTTCTCTGTCACCAAATGTCTATAAGGATTATAGCTTTCCTAGGCATTTTTACCCCAGGCAATATCTTTGGGGTGCAGGAATCGATTTTTAACTGTGGTTCTTCAGAGAAAGCCCAGTGTCCTTAAGGTACTTATCCTTGGTCGGAAGCCGACACTCATCCAGTTTCTTATCTGGGTAGTCATTTTAAGACTCTTATTTAAAATACCTTTAACCTATGGACTTTCAAGACTGTGATGAAAAGCCTTTTAATATGGTTCTTCCAGCCAAAGCACTACTTTACCTGACACAAAATTGCATGTGCATTAAGATAACATCAACAACATACAGAGCAGTAAGCCGCAACTGTGTGGCCATGGACAGATCCCAGTCATTTTCAGTGCATTAACTTTATGACTAAAGACGGTAAGATAACTATAGTGTCTAGTCACAATAATCACTCACAGACCATTGTTTGTAGTAGGAATAGGAACTCCACAGACTAGCTGAACTTGTCTGCATAGAAATGCATGTCACATATGTCCTGTAATTAATGGAAATAACTTTCAAATAATCCCCTACAAATCGGTTACTCTGTGTTTCTCTCATCTATTGTAATGAGCAACAAAATTACTGTTGCCGCTGGCCCTTTAAGAGGTTCCTTGGATTCTATTATAGATTAATTGATTAAGAGTGTTGCACGGAAAATGACAATATATATCTTCATTGATCTACCTTTCAATGAGATTGGCTGCTACCAATCACCCCAAGGGAGGCAGAGAACAGGAGAGGGAGGAGGTGTAGAGAATGAGAGGAATCGGTGGATGGTGTCCTGGGGATGCCCAATTTCCTGTTTCTCCTTGATTTTTACTCTCTCGCTTTCTTTTACTGCCTCACTCTCCCTTGTGTCTGGTAGCTTTGTCTTTGGGACTCCTCCGTGAGGCCCCCAACATTAATTGCTGGGCTGTGAATTGAGGAACGTACCTCTGTTCTTCCTTGCTTCTGGTGAATAGGAGGGAAACTGATGAATAGAAAAAGGGCTGAGACCCCACCCTGGCTTCCGTTTGCCAACCAAATAATGGTATGGCAGATGACCTGAGGGCCAAAGGGGACATTAACCCCTTGTCTTTCAATGTGATTAACTATTATTCATTATATTATTATCAGTGGGCAACCACCAGGGCCCTCTATGTCAGAGAGGGCCTAAGGATGGATACAAATCTATAAATAGTTTTATATATAATCATTTTGAATTTTATTTTAATTGATTTAATCATTTTTGTCTTAATTTTAATGATATTCCTATTGAATTTCTTCAGTTTGTGTTGGAAACAGAAAATAATATCCAATCAGAATTTTTCTTTGGGAATATCTTTGTAGATGATCAAACTGTGCTCAACGCTCAAGCCCTCAAGCTTAGAATAGAAGATACCAGCCAACATTGACTTCAATTAGAGCAGAATTGTGGGATCAACCATTCACAAACTGTCTTGTAATTGGTGGGACAGTTGTATGAGGGCCTAAGTATGTGTCACTCATTCATATCCAATAGTGAGCCGTATCTTGTTTTCTCATGCTTGAGCCTAGTTAGCTGGCTAGCTTTTTGCAGTGAGTGCACTGTATGTAAGGATGGGGATGGCTTGGCAGTCAGCTTGGCAGTCTCAATCAAAAGACAAGCTACATGAACTTGCCGTTATCCATTTCAAGAAGGACAGGAGAATGGACTCAATGTCTATATAGGGTGACCACATTCTCAAACCCACAAACCCGGACCCTGGTGCAAGGTAGTGATGTTGCAATGGGAAGTACTGGGTACATGACAATTCTGTTGTGGTGCATTTTTTTATTGTTGCATGCTGGGCATCGAATACAGCGCAAATTTTACCTCTCTGACAGCATATACTGTCCGTGGTCTTGAAACAATGTGAGTAGTTTTGTGGTTGAATTTATTCCACCACTATTTGAGTGACTGTTTTGAGAAAGAGTTCTTTGAAATTACACAAATGTATGTTCTTCTAATGAGGTTCCTGCAAACGATATTTGCAGATGTTGTGTATGTCTGTTACTTCTGTGAGCCTGGCTTAGGAACCTTTGACTCAGCCATCAAAGAATCATCATACATCAAAAGTCATCATACATAGGTCTCAAGTCATGCTCTGTCATCCTACATAGGTCGCAAAAGAAAGGTCTCAAGTCATGCTCTGTATACACAGGCATCAGAGTTCTCTATTTATATTTATGACATCAGACCTTCTTCCGTTACGGAGGGCCGAGCTCCGATAGTCACAGTTCACCACTTGTTATTATTAATATTAAAATGGTTATCTTCGAATTGCATAATATGAATGGATGAATTTTGTACTCTTAGCAGACGGTTGTTGAGTCTTTGTATTAGTGAGTGTCTACATGTTGAATGTGTTTTTGATCCAGAGAGATATTCATTTTGGATAAGGCATCAGTAAGTTGGTGCCTGTACATAACTGTGCAAACCATTCCAGTTCAGACTGTACCTTAGAAACTGTGTGGTCAGACGAAGTAGACGTGTTGTTGATTATACTGTAGTTGACCATAAGTGACAATTGAGCCGGAATGTCCAGGCTCACTCTTGATGGCCGCCTGGCTTTACGATTGCAGGAGGGAGAAGGCCAAAGCAAGTGACTTCATGCTATGTAATTCGGCCCCAGACTGTGTGTAGGACCCTGGCTCTAATGACACGCTCCACATCCCCTTGCTCCTCCTTCCCTCAACTATCTGGTCAAATTTGAACTCCGTGTTTCCCAGGAGATGAAATGACTCTTCCAATTCCCACAGTCTGCTTCTGGCTTCCGAAGAGAAAGGCGGCAGCAATTATAGCCGACACTCCCCTAACCGTGCAGGGGAAAAGCTGCTCTCACAAAGCTGCCTACCTTTTCTCTGACTGCTACACAAGATCCTATTTTGGTTCTGTCCCCATGTTACTCAGGCTTCTAATTGCGGTATGTCTTGTACCATTGAGGAACAGTCTTTAGGGCTGAAGGTGGTAGAAAAGTAAAAGGTGGATGTTTGTTTTGTAGTAGTGACATGTTACATTTAATGTGGAAAATATGTTCTGTCCTATAAAATGTGTATGAGTATCACAATAGCATATAATATCTATCTGTCTAAAATATTTTATGAACACTGCTGTTACAGCCAACAACATCTGATAAAATAATTAACATTATTTATATAACCTATTTTCATCCCTTAACTCCCATCTATAGTTCTCCCATGTCCAATTTGCTATTATGGCTTTGACTCATTGTAACAACTTCAACAAGGGTTGAAGATCAAAATACACAGCGTCCTTCAAATGTACATGTCCTTCTTACGAAGACGTTCCATTTCTTATCACACTGTGCGCACTAAGCAATGTTTGTCAGCACATACACACTGGTAGGAGTTTACATTCCCCAGCCAGCAACTACAGTTTTGCAACCTACCACAAACAGTCACTAGACCTTGAGAAGGCAAGGCAGCCCTCTCTGACATCCCTTCAAACAACCTCGGACGGTACTGAGCCAATTGCACTGCCCTCAGCAGGACCCCGGGATTTTGAACTTCTGTCATAATAACCCAGCTGTACTGCAAGGAAGTGATTCAGACCAATGCACAATGCTAAGGGATAAGCAACAATATGTACTGGGCCATTCGGACCTTAAGTAAATCTCTCACAATTTTGTCTTTGGATCTAAAGGCCTGGTTTTTTGAAATATCAAAACAGATATTCACATCTCTGTATTACAAGAGACCGCCACACACAGGTGTTCATCACAATCACTTGTTGAGTAGTTACAGTGGGGCAAAAAAGTATTTATACAGCCACCAATTGTGCAAGTTCTCCCATTTAAATAGATGAGAGAGGCCTGTAATTTTCATCATAGGTACACTTCAACTATGAGAGACAAAATGAGAAAAGAGAATCACATTGTAGGATTTTTTATGAATTTATTGGTAAATTCCTCTGTAAAATAGGTATTTGGTCACCTACAAACAAGCAAGATTTCTGGCTCTCACAGAACTGTAACTTCTTTAAGAGGCTCCTCTGTCCTCCACACGTTACCTGTATTAATGGCACCTGTTTGAACTTGTTATCAGTATAAAAGACACCTGTCCACAACCTCAAACAGTCACACTCCAAACTCCACTCTGGCCAAGACCAAAGAGCTCTCAAAGGACACCAGAAACACAATTGTAGACCTGCACCAGGCTGGGAAGACTGAATCTGCATTAGGTAAGCAGCTTGGTGTGAAGAAATCAACTGTGGGAGCAATTATAAGAAAATGGAAGACATACAAGACCACTGATAATCTCCCTCGATCCGGGGCTCCACGCAAGATCTCACCCTGTGGGGTCAAAATGATCATAAGAACGGTGATCAAAAATCCCAGAACCACACGGGGGGACCTAGTGAATGACCTGCAGAGAGCTGGGACCAAAGTAACAAAGGCTACCATCAGTAACACACTACGCCGCCAGGAACTCCTGCAGTGCCAGACGTGTCCCCCTGCTTAAGCCAGTACATATCCAGGCCCGTCTGAGGTTTGCTAAAGAGCATTTGGATGATCCAGAAGAGGATTGGGAGAACGTCATATGGTCAGATGATACCAAGATAGAACTTTTTGGTAAAAACTCAACTCGTCTGGTTTGGAGGAGAAAGTATGCTGAGTTGCATCCAAAGATCACCATACTTACTGAGAAGCATGGGGTTGGAAACATCATGCTTTGGGGCTGTTTTTCTGCAAAGGGACCAGGACGTAAAGGAAAGAATGAATGGGGCCGTGTATTGTGAGATTTTGAGTGGAAACCTCTTTCCATCAGCAAGGGCATTGAAGATGAAACATGTCTGGGTCTTTCAGCATGACAATGATCCCAAACACACTGCCCGGGCAACGAAGGAGTGGCTTCGTAAGAAGCATTTCAAGGTCTTGGAGTGGCCTAGCCAGTCACCAGATCTCAACCCCATAGAAAATCGTTGGAGGGAGTTGAAAGTCTGTGTTGCCAAGCGACAGCCCCAAAACATCACTGCTCTAGAGGAGATCTGCATGGAGGAATGGGCCAAAATACCAGCAACAGTGTGTGAAAACCTTGTGCAGACTTACAGAAAATGTTTGACCTCTGTCATTGCCAACAAAGGGTGTATAACAAAGTATTGAGGTGAACTTTTGTTATTGACCAAATACTTATTTTCCACCATAATTTACCAATAAATTCATACAAAATCCTACAATGTGATTTTCTGGATTTTTCTTTCTCATTTTGTCTCTCATAGTTGAAGTGTACCTATGATGACAATTACAGGCCTCTCTCATCTTTTTAATTGGGAAAACTTGCACTATTGGTGGCTGACTAAATACCTTTTTGTGGATCTGGCAATTTAATATTTTTAAAACAGGACATTTCACACTTGACATCTCTGACAAAATCACACATTTATTTCAAAATTTTCAATTTATTTGGAAAGAACTTAGAATTAGCTTGTGTACATCAACAAAAATTCAAAGATTTTTTCACTCCATGTTTTGTAAATGATGTAAAAAAAAACATTTTTGTAACTATATAATTTTATATAAACTATATTTCCTCATAAATGGTAATTAAGTCCTTGCATCCATTGCTCTATCTAAGATTTTTCTCAATCTGACCTTTTTTATGTCATTGCTTTTAACACTGGAGTTTTCAAACCATAGTGTGAATATAAATGTGAGAATAGAGAATAGAAAATGCTTATAAAAACCCAGATTGAGGATTCAGTGAACACAGTGATAAGGTTGGTCCCATCTGAGTGGTCTTTAATTGGTGTGATGGTAAAATCTTTAACAGGAAACTAAAAACAGTTCCTCACTCAAAACTTTCCTTTTAAACTTTTTTGGAATGGAAATCAAAAGGTGGAGTGGTCTCCAATTTTTCTCCGGAGCTGTATAAACACAGACATGACTTAAGACTTATTTTTCGTTTTAAATGACTATCCAAATAAACAACTTTAATTCATCTTTCAGGTGGTTAAGACTTTTGCACAGTACTGTACTTCAAAGGGATTTTAGTGCTTTCCTTCTACTACATCAATGTCAGGTGCAGGAATGTGGCAGATCGTCTGAAAGCGAAACTACAGTTTCTCCTCCTCACCTCTTTTGGAAGCTGTCAACAGTCTCCTTCAACCGCTCAGGGGGAAAATGTGAGATGATGGGTAAGCATCTAGGAATTGTAGCACGGATGGAGGGCAAAACATAGCAAAAGCTTGTTTAGTGGTGTGTGAGGCAGCCATATGGTACGTGAAAAAATGTCAGAGAGACAGAAAGAAAGACAGATGAGCTACTACTGAATAAAAATACCAAGGAAAAATGGATAAACAACATATGAGGGAATGTTAGACTTTATATACACACTGTGTACCAGGGGATGCCTTAGTACATTTGGACCAATTATGTTCTAGGCTGGTGTTTTTACACACACTCGCAGGAGTGTAGCATGTGTAAAGGCTAATTGTGCGTTGACGGTATGACAAGTCCTTAGTGAAGACCCAGGAGTCACATGAGAGACACACACCAACACACAATGCACGCAGCCAAAACGAGCATGCACATACAAAGACACACAGACACACACACCACCTCTCCTTCATACAAATTTTCTGTCATTGTACTGAAAGAGAGCAAGGGGCCTTTATTCCTGTGGATACAAGGACGTTGGTTGGTAGGGGTGGGTACAGTGTTGCTATGGAATAGCGCTTGGACCAAAAGCCCCTGTAAATGACTTTGTTTCCCTCAACAACAAGGGGAAATAAAAAATATATTTTGTTCACTTCCAATTATTTTTGGATTACCCGTCCTCCTCAGATTTGTGTGGTCATGTTGTCATAGCCAAAGCCACCGCCAGCTGATGCTTTCTTCTTTCTTCTGTGCACGCACGTGTGTGTGTGTGTGTGTGTGTGTGTGTGTGTGTGTGTGTGTGTGTGTGTGCATGCATGTATGTATACTTCTGTCTTTCCCTCTTCATCCCTGTTCCTGCCTTTGTCTCCCACACTCCCCCTGTCCTTCTAATCATGATATCAGGTCTGGTTTCTGGGGCACGGTTCCCTCTTTAATGTTGGATTGCCTTTCTCTTCCCCCACGGCTCAGGTTTCTCCCTGATTTACAATGGCCCCAGTGGCCTATGAGGAGGAAAGTAGAAGAGGGAGGGGAGAGATGGGAAATGTGGAGCCCATTTTGCTGTTCTCCGGCTGCCCTGTCCCTTTATTTATGATACCTTCAGCCCAGCCAGGGATGTGTGGTGCCTAAGGGAACAGCCTTGGCCTGGGAGACAAAAGTAGAGTCTTTCCCTGGAGGAAACTCGAGGCAGATATGGTGGATAGCGGTTAGCGCGTCATGGCTTTGGCTGCTCAGGAGACAATGGCCTCTGCCTATCACTCCGAGGGAGTCAGCTGGGTTGAACTTGGGGTGAATGGGTCTATCACGAAAAAGCACACAAGGTCTATCAGAACGTCCAACTGAATAATGGCTGCATTCTGGAATGGGGGCATGACGCTGACCCACTGAGCATGACAATGAGCGTCAGCTCGTCGGACACAGTCCCTTGGGGATGTTTTACTTGTTTGGTATTATTGGGCTGTGATGTTGTTGGGATATAAAACCACTAATGGTTCCTTAAAGCATAATGCCTATCTACTTGATCGAGTTAGAGGATAGAGTAAAAACACCACATTGTGAGAAATAATTGATTGTTAAAAATGTGCCATCTGTTGAGGTGGATGAATGGTCAACAGGGTGGATAATAGGATATCACAAAAAAACAGACAAATGTATTAGCAACTGCCAGGGAAAATTAATATTGAACTAAATTTGAATTGTACCCAACATAGTATAAATAGGTAATGGGCTATTTGAAGAGGTTAACATTTTATAACATGTGTTCCACCTAGATGTTGAATGTCTGTGTTAGGTTGTTGAGAACTACACAGGGCAAATCCATGGGACTCAAAACAAACCCTGAAAAACACCAATAGTAGTCATGGAAACGTAACATGTGTCCTTTCCTGTCAACTGGCATTTGTCACAATCAGAAAGCTCAATCATCAAAGTACATTTCTATCTTATACTCTTCAAAGTTGACACCATAATCCTTGATGACAGCTTTGCACACTCTTGGCATTCTCTCAACAAACTTTATGTGGTAGTCATCTGAATTGCTTGAAAGAGTTCCCACATGTGCTGAAAGCTTGTTGACTGCTTTCCCTTCACTCTGTGGTCCAACTAATCCCAAACCATTATAACTGGGATGGTCATCTACTTTTAGCTATTTTATGTGATAATAAAAGTAGGAGTGTGCAACATTTTTCCACCTAAGGAAATTCAGGCTATCCGGGTATCACATTGTGAAATGTGATGAAAAATTGGTACATTTCCAGGGAGTATACATACTTTGTCACATGACTACATATACACAATATATACTATTGAAAGTCACAGGGGGCCCATTTTGGAGAGGTATCCCATAGGAACCCCTGATGTGGTGGATGTGAGCTTCAACTAGAAGCCAGTGGAGCATGCAGATGAACAGGATGACACTGGGAAAGGTTGAAAACCTGGCAGGCTGGCACAAGAACGAAGCTCGACAAAAAGTTATATTAGTCCAGACGTAAGGTAAACATTTTCTGGATTAGTATCAGCGCTGCTTCCTGTGTGAGACATCACTTTACTGATGTTGTACAGCATGATCCTATGGAGCAAGTCACTACCTTGCTCCAGAGAACCATAGGGTTTCACGCCAATGACAGGGTGTTATGTCATTGGTGTTTGTAGTCTGGGAGTGGGATCCCATTGAGTTGTCAACCGTGATGGAGAGGTCTTTGGAGTATGTTCAATAGAGGGCAGAGAAGCTTTCCCCTCGGAGGAAGAGCAGCACAGTCTTGTTGAGGTTGTGTTTGAAGTGTTGGATTGAAATCCAAGAAGAGTTGTCTGCTAGTCAAGCAGAAATTTGTTGGTACCAGAGTGTCAGAACGGGGGAAGGACAAAAGTAATTGACTGTCATCTGCATAGCAATGATAAGTATTAGCATGTAATTATGTTAAATCTTGATAGTTAGCTTGTTTATTCTGCATTGCCATTGCTTGTTTTGGCTGCCTAAAAACAGCTTAATTACATGGCATTTTTTAGTTGGTGCATTTTAGAATGCTAAAGCTGGAGCAGCAAATGTATGATAACAGGTCTAATGATTAATTTTTTACTCAAACCTTTTTTTCTGGAAGGTATCTTTCAGCATAAAAATAAGTGGCCTTTCCTCCACCAGTGAATTAATGAGGTGGAACAAAAGAAATAGCACATCCTACTTACAGGCATAACAACCAATATGATTTCAGGTTAAGCTATGGAAGTATGATACACATTTTCTCAAACATTCAAGAAAAAATGAAATATAACCTTGTCAACTCGCAAACACAATTCATCAAGTTTTCAACATTTGAGCTATACAACAATATGCTAAAGAATCATTGCTGAGAAAGGTCAGCAGTATAAAGATGATCATGGACTGCCTGGTGGAAGGTACTTTTGATAAGGATCTAATTTGTAAAGATGTGGATGAAGAAGATCTCACATACGCACAGAACAAACACTGTCTGGCAGAGAAGCAGCTGACCTGGTTCTTCCTTATCCTCCTACATTGATGCTGGTGGAGGAGGCTGCTCCACAGACCAGGCTGTCGGGGGGAACCATGATGCTCCAGTCTGATGTGTTCATGATGTCTTGCTTACTTAGAAACGTTTTCATATCTAAAAGTTATGTTGCCATAGAAGTTGGTTGTTGTAACACAAAGAGATCAAAGAACAAGATAACATTTGTCTACTTAACAGAACATAAAGAGTGAGATTTTAATGATCTTAAGGATTACTTATTACAATTATTTTAATGTCTAATTAGTCATGCTTTTATACAGAATTTTAGGTGGTTTGCCTATTTGGAATAATGAATCAATTGTATATGATGTTAAGATAGTAGTGTTACTTCTTTCTGTCTTTTTTAGACTGAAATAATGTGTAACCCTAACCCAATTCTTTCAATACATTTTTGTTTTAAAACTAACAGTCAAGGGTAACAATTCCTCTGAGAAACAGAAGCTAACAATTTGCCCTTTAGGTAATCATGATATTCTGCAATGATTAGACAGTTAACAAGGTATAGACTTTCTATCACCCAAACAAAATATTATTTTAGTGACCAATAATTCTGCATATTTTGGTGACCTTTTGAAAACAGCACAATAGTTTTAGCAAATTACAATGTATTTCACACCTGTGGAAGTTTGTTAAAGCAAGGCCCAACTCCAGCTCCAATTGGCAGCGCTATTATTAACAAATAATCGAAACAAATAAATGTAGTTCGATGTTCGGGTGCCTATGACTATTGCACAGTACTGTACGTAGGCTTCCAAACGGCCACGTTATTCATAAAAAATATGAACACCAAATTATTTATAAGAAATGTAGGTATATTAAAGAATTATGTTCAATAACTGAATTAAAATCCTCACTGCTTAAATTGTTTATTTGCAATTGAATGCACAGCAATGAAAACATACTTTTGTTGACTTCTAAGCATTTTGGACATCGTAATTAACAATTCATTACAGTGCCAATGGTAGCAGGCATAGCCACACCCCTCTGAGCCTGATTCCTCTCTAGGATTTTTCCTTGGCTCCTACCTTTCTAGGGAGTTTTTCCTAGCCAGTGTGTTCTTTTGGGTTTTAGATGATATGTCTGTAAAAGCACTTTCTGACAAATGCAGTTATAAAATAAATGGAAGTGATGACCCATCCTCTCACAGGGTCTTAGTGGGTACCGCAGTGGTAAATATGAAATGCTAATGCACATCAAGAGAACTTCTTGACACTGTAACAAAAACATTGAGTGTGTTTTGTGTGCTATAACAGACCATCGACGATCATCTCTAATGGAACTGAAGGGGGCACTCAACAGAAAACTGGAAGTATCAGTCAACGCAACACTGTGAAAAGACAGCAGGGTGCGGGTCGACATGGAGTGTAATAACATTTAACGCGTACAGACAGGGCAGGGCAAAGTGAGAAATCAACAACAGAAGGAAAAAGGTTTAAAATGCCACGGCCTGGTGAGACATTAAAGCTCACCATCTAATGCATACGTAACGGAGCGAGAACGAGTCACCTCTCCACGTACGTAATGGATTCAGTTCAACCTTGGTGGCTAAGCTGAATTGTGTGGGTGCAGATGTATGCAAATGAATAAATTGTACACTCACCTCATCTAACGGTCCTTGTGAAAAAGAGAGGTACATCTTGAAAGGTATGAAAGTAAGCTGAGCACATGGCATTTCACCACAAAAGTGCAAATGTTATTGTGGGACTGTTGTGTGGGAGTTTAACTGAAGAATGACAGAGAATGGCCTGAATGACAGAGAATGGCCTGAATGACAGAGAATGGCCTGAATGACAGAGAATGGCCTAAATGACAGAATGGTATTTGAATGCTACATGTCACTGTATATCTGTACCAGTGTTCTTCATTGCAGGGTGCGTGCCACAGTTCGCCTGGGATGTGTCCACCATTGTATTCAAAGTTGCATTATTTTGTCTTGTGATGGCCCTCACACTCTTCTCGTCTTATCTACTAAAGTGGCCCCTATTGGAACATTTGGAAAGAACACCGGTAAAAACAGACTTTTTTTTTTACTGTTACTGCTATTGCACTGAAGAACATTGTAAAATAAATCATATTTGCAGAATCACAGCCTAAATTACTGGCACCATTACATTATCTTCAAATACAGCACAAGCCTCTAAAAATATATTTCATTTGACGAAATGTTTTGTTCTATACGATTCCTATTATATCCCTTTAAATCTGAAAAAATGACATAGGCTTTGGCCAAAATATCTGAAATAAAGACGTTGCTATTCCCGTGAATGAGCGTCCTGCGCCTCTGTACTAGCAGTTTGGTCCACTGTTACACTGCAAACTGTTTCAGTTTAGACATATTTGAAGTGTGCTTCTCAAATGCTGTTTCAGGCCTCTACACATTTTCAATACGATTTTGATTTAGACACAATACTGGCCACTTGAACCACCCTTGGGTACTTTTTCAAATGTATTTGTGGTCATTGTCTTGCTGGAAGACCTAAGAAGATCTTTCTGATAATGGGTATGACACTGAGCTCTAAATGCCTTGGTATTTTCCTGATATCATGTTGCCATGCACATGTTTATTGCACCCAGTGCCAGAGGCAGCAAAGTTAATGCCAAAACTTCCTCTGCGGTTTCTGTGTTCTTTTCTTTGTAGGTTTTGTGTCTGTAAACATATAAAATGGGGTGTTTTACAAAAGAGTAATCATTTGGTCATTTTGTGCACAATAGATTGTCCCAGAAGGATTGTACAATATTCATGTGTTTTTACTTATTGCAGCCAGGTTTTCTTATGTCTCATTCTCAGCTTTAATTCTGCTACCATCGCCACGCAGTCACTGAGTTGGTACCTCACCTGTCTCCGGCCAACAGCCCCACCACAGACCAAGCAAACTCAGACAATGGTGCTGCAGCGTGGGGAGCTGTTCTTGCTCCTAGACGCTTCCACTCTACAATTAACACACTTCAGGAAATGGGTTTCCATGGCCGAGCAGCTGTACCCGAGACACGAACATGAGCAATGTGAACCTTGCTTACCTGGTTGTGTAACTATTAAACTGTTGGGAATAAACATTTTGGTGGTAACATTTTATTTTGAGAGTCCCAAAGTGTGTCTGTAGATTCAACAAATGGATAACTGTAGATGGGTCAAATTCCCATTCGGTAATTGTGTCCAGCCTTTGTATTCCTATTTCTTTATTTTACAGTGGATATAATATGAAAGATTTGCCAGGTCAAATTTGCAAATGAAATGTTTTTTATGCAAGGGAAGTATGTCTATATTGAAAATGGGTTACAGTTATTTGGCTTTTTAGATTTCACTCTTGTATTTAAGTAAAAATGTTTGCATCTGGTTAAAAGTACATGAAAACACCACTGGTTAATGCCTTTCTTCAACAATGTTACCAAGTAAAGGCAAAACAAAATTGATTGTGTGGGTATTTTACTCCACAGTTTAAGATGTTTTATGTACTGACAGGTCATCCTCTGAGGCTAATGGCCCATGATCAACAGTCAATTGGTTACAATGGCTGAGATACACTAAAGCAAGGCAGTTCTAAAGCAAGGCAATCCTGGGGTGGTGAAACACTTCTAGTTTTGATTTTCCAATAAGGGACTCATTTAGATTTAGACCTAATGCTCCTAATGCTTTGTGTGAAATGTCTACAAGTAGAAACCAAAAACAGTAGAAACCACTACAGACACAATCATTCCAAAAACAAATTGGGTTGTGTTTCAAATGCTCCACAGCTCATCTTATAATCACAAAACTGCTTGGTTTTAATATTGTACATTTTAGAATAGCAATGAAATGTGAGTATCTTCCAAACTGCCTCAGACCTTGTCAGCTCCTTCATGCCAGTTGAACACTGACATGGACAAGTCAATTGAACACTGCAGAGCAGACAATCTGTTTGAGAACAGTTGAACACTGAGTTGGGATGAAGTCACTCAAATGGGTTACCCCAAGGAACATCGGATTTTAGAAT
Organism: Esox niger; assembly: GCA_016801105.1. Classification (NCBI taxonomy): domain Eukaryota; kingdom Metazoa; phylum Chordata; class Actinopteri; order Esociformes; family Esocidae; genus Esox; species Esox niger. The sequence goes on from JACXGJ010004551.1 coordinate 40,635, forward strand.
TTGCAGGCAATTTTGAGTTCAGTTTTGGGTCATGTCAATGGAAATGGTCCGCCCTGTCTTAGCAGATCAAATTTATCTGCTCATCGCGAATAGTGAGCTCTGCAAACTTCATTGACTTAGCTTGCTATTATCTGGCTTCTTTTCAGAACACAATTAGACCACAGCACGCAAGCAGCTGGCATGTTTATTTGGCACATTTCAGTTTCCTCACCAGAGAGAATATGCCAGCAATTAAATTAACCAATTATCTGCCAATTTTTCAATTTGGACTACAAAAAACAAGGGGCATGCAAATTGAAAAATTACAAAAAAGACTATTGGTTGTGTACAGATTCAGTTTCACTGGAAGGATGTTTTGGTGAAGCGCCTACCAATCAACTTAAAATTTGTAAAGGGAAGCGCCTACCAATCAACTTAAAATTTGTAAAGGGAAGCGCCTACCAATCTACTTAAAATTTGTCTGAATCTGAGCAGACAAGATATCCCTATATACTTCAGAAGTCTATAGCCGGCTGCTTCTGTTTTCTGTCACATCATCGATAAACTTTATTGACCCAGTGCCATTGGAAGCCATGCATGCCCATCACACTGCTTCCATTGTGTTTTACAGATGTGGTATGCTTTGGATCATGAGCCGTTCCAAGCCTTTTCCATACTTTCTTCTTGCCATCATTCTGGTACAGGTTGATCTTAGTTTAATCTGTCCAAAGTATGCTGTTCCAGATCTGGGCTGGCTTTTTTTAGATGTATTTTTGGCAGTGTCTAATGTGGCCTTTCTATTCTCAACACTAATGAATAGTTTGTACCTTGTGGTGAGTCCTCTGTATTTCCTGCTCTTTATAGTAGACTTGGATAATGATACACCTACCTCCTGGACAGGGTTCTTTACTTGGTTGTATGTTGTGAAGGGGGTTTTCTTTACCATGGAAATGGTCCTACGATCATCCACCACTCTTGTCTTCTGTGGATGTCCATCCTTTTTTGTGTTGCAGAGCTCACCAGTGCATTCCTTTTTTCTCAGGATATACCAAATTGTTGATTTGGCCACTAGTAATCAAATACTCTCTAAAAACAGTGGAAATGTAATGTGGAACATGGCGCCTACCTCAAAATGCAAGGAGTGATCGCAAACAATAAACGCCTTGGCCAGACCAAATCCGTCATACATGCGTAACAATGGAAGTTCCGTTATTTTCAATGAACACGTGCGTTATGATGCAAAGACATACAGCACTATCTGTACCCTTTGTGGATGCATCGCGTTTGTGGTGTTGCATGCGTTGGATTTTTCATACTCTGAAAACTGTCATTTTATAAATAAGCTATGCATCCAATCTCCTCCCTAAAAGCATTGTCAGAACAGAATTGAGTCTAAATATTTGTTAATATATTGCATGGCCTACTTAATTATGATTGTAATGACTAAAATGAACAAATAGATGCCAAATACACTGCTCTACAAATCTCAAACTACCTATACAGCGAAACTGCCTATTGTGGCTAGAACAGATTTAGTATGTAGCTTTTTTTAATGGAACAGAAGAAAGGTAGCTACACTTTCCTAGTAGACACTTCAGAGTAGACTAGTGTCTGTCATTTCTAACACAAATAAAAAGAAATGTAATGTAATTCAACAAAATAATGCTGGCTGTAATGTTGCTGATAACTGGGTATTGTGGCTGGTGAGACGGTGGATGCTGTCCTGGAGGATGGCCTCCCAAACCTGGATCAGGTCATCAGTGAGCTCCTGGACAGTCTGTGGAACTACTTGATGGCATCTCATGCACCAATGCATAACGTCCCAAAGGTTCTCTATTGGATTCAAGTCTGGGGAATGTAAGGTCCAATCAATGGCATCAATGCCTTCATCATCCATGAGCTGCCTACACACTTGTGCCACATGAGGCAGGGCGTTGTCCTGCACCAGCAAGAACCCAGAGCCAACTGCATCAGTGTAGGTTCTGATGATGGGTCGGAAGATTTAATCCCAGTACCTATCAACTTTCAGGGTACCGTTGGCTAGCACGTGGAGGTCTGTGCGACCCCCCAAGAATATGCCTCCCCAGACCATCACTCACTCACCGCCAGACCGGTCATGCTGGATGATGTTGCAAGCAGTATAACATTCACCACGGTGTCTCCAGACTCTTTCACGTCTGTCACGGGCTCAGTGTGAACATGCTTTTATCTGTGAAGAAAACAGGCCGCCAGTGGCAAACCTGCCAATTGCAGTGTTCTCAGGCGAATGCCAATCGAGCTGCGTGGTGCTTGGCTGTGAGCACATGTGAGGATGTGCTATCCTGGAGGTGTTGGACCACCTGTGCAACCTAATTGGGCTGCAGGTACCACCTCATGCTACCAGTAGTGACAAGGACACTAGCCAAATGCAAAACTAGAGAACAATCATGTCAGGAAGTATGAGGAGAGAGCAATTGTCTGTGGCAACCAAATGCAACACCATTCTCTTTTTGGGGGCTGTTTTGCTGTTACTTTATCAGTGCACCAATTGTCCCTTTCATAAGCACCATAAAAAGTTACATTGATTTCTATAGGAAGCTTATGCTTCCTAACTGGACATATTGATAAGTTTAACCGACTTGGTGTTGTACTGTGATGATTACGTGTTCCGGTGTATTTCCACTGACATTTCAGAAATGCTAATTATTGACATGCGAGTTGTAATTTATTATTCACTATTAATTATTAAGCATTGATTACTAGATCAGATGATTAACCGGTACAAGAAGATATACTTCAAAACTGTTGTTGGCTGTGCCGATAATAGGGGGTTCTACAAATTGTTTTCATGGAAAAGATGAACATAAGGTCCCAGAAGCTCAGCAGCCATTGTATATCATTTTATGTGAACTTTATGTTGATTTCGGGTATTCTGTCTATTTGTTGTCTACCACCCAGAAACCAAATACAATTCTTATTGGCTGCTTTGCTTTGGTAGGAGGTGATGTAGGATTTATTTGGTAACTGATAAAGACATCCACACAAAACCTTAGCTTTCCAAGCATCCTGCTCTACCAACTGAGCTACATGGATGGAAGAATGGACTCTTGAAATGCTTTGGTCTTTAGCTGTGAAAAAAAATCATTTGCAGATAATGATGAGATTGCATTATTGATTTGAATTACACTAACTTTTTCCAGAGCGTGACGAGTAAAATGCTGAGAAGTTTAACACAATAAAAAGTACGAAAATAGAGTCAGAAAAGATACGGTACATTGTTCAGTACTCAGTACACAACACGGCTACATTGTGCTACCTGCTTTCTAGGGCAATTACTGGTAAAACACTGTGGTCTAGGAGACCTCTGAAACATAAAGGAAGAGAACTAAAGAGTCAAAAGTTCAGCCACACCACAACTTCGGCCCCCTGTCTAAGCAGCAGCGCCAAAACAGAAGCGACTGATAAGATACCGTGGTGTCACTTTAGCTGCTCAACCCTCTCTGTCTTACACAAATCTCTGCCTGAATGAGAGACAGGGCTTTGAGATAAGTAACTTGTAAACCATTGTGGGCATGTGTCTTTGCAGTCCACACTGAAGCGATCTGGGCATGTTGAGTACAAAGGAGTGTGTGTGTGTTTGTATTTGTTAACAGTCTTGTTCTCCCTAAGGTAGACTGCCTCCAATCCACCCTGTTGTCTCCTTACTCATCTGCACACACTCACACACACACACACACAAACACATACACACACACACACACACACACACACACACACACACACACACACACACACACACACACACAGACACACTTCTAATAGACCACCATGGGACCATTAAAAAGCTATATCAATAATAAATTTACATTAGCGGCACTCAATATGAATATTCCCAAACAGACACATAGCTCATCTTGGCTCAAGTCAAACCGCAGTGGGCATCAT
>JACXGJ010004552.1:0-44534 GCA_016801105.1 Esox niger
ACTAGGGCAACTATATTAGCATAGCTACAGCACACAAATTTAGCATTTTTACAGGACAACTGCCAAACTGCCTTGTGACAAAACCTGTCTTGATGGACCTCCTAGATTTTAGGGAATTCACAAACATACATTAATGTTTATTCCAAATAGTGGTGGTCGAACCCTTAACCACAACTTTTATGCAGTTTATTTTACCACGTCTGTGGTTCTGTTGATTGGTCTATCAGCAGAAATTGGAAATAACTTAAAGGCTCTACCCTCAGTTGGTTTGAAAACTATTCATTTCAACATTAAAGCTACTGAGAGAAAAATATATTTAACTTTTACTTAATTTTTCATTATCCAAAACTGAATACGCTTGTGTGGGTGAAATTACCATTGTTGAGACCTGTCTGAACACTCGAATTTAACCTGTAGTAATAGTCAACTCTTAATGGGAAAAGCAGATAGAGGTCATCCTAGGGGGTCTGCCCCCCTTCCTGGAGTTCAGGACCTTACCTAGTTGCCTGTAGGCCATAAAGGACAAATATTTTGTTTAAAGTATATGGAATTTAAATTTCCACACATTAAAAATCGGACATGGTCCTTTCAATTTAGCCGACATTATTCGTTAAATGAAGATTCAGATTTTGTGTCCTCCTCATCGAATATGTTTTTTGCTGTTTGTAAAAATGGGCTTATCATTATCTACACAGTGTTAAGGATTAATTTATTACAATATCCTGATTTATCCATTATTCTGCTAATTCACTGTAATAAATGGACTGTTTAGACTAGGCCTATATTTTGCTTTAGACTGTTCATGGTTGCCACATATAGGAGGAGACTTAGGTCAGCATGCCCTGTTATTTGATTTTGTTATGGCCTGGACTGAAGGAGCCAGGCCTAAAACCTATCTTATCTATGGTCCTGTACAGATGGCTCCAAGGTGAAGTTGTCTGTTTCTCCTCTGTTTCTCCCATTCGGGTAGGACAGAGACCAGGGGTAGCTCAGGTTAGGGGGGTCTGTTAACTATGACCTAGAACTTTGGTTGCCATGACAATGTAGAGTTCTATCTTGTTTTACGATTAGTATGACGCCTTGTTTTGAATGTATGTTATAGCATAAGAGATTATATTTGCAGGAGCTGACCAAGGGGGTATAAAAAGGAGAAAGCCATAATGAAATGCGAAGCAGTCTGTCATGGCATTACCCTGTTCATCTTTTGTAATGTTGTGATGATTGTTCCCGTGGATCCACGTAATTAAACTTGAAATACTCAACTTTATTTGAATAAATCGCGAACATTTTACATTTTTCCAGAACAGCAACTCAATATTAGGGTGGAAATTAAGAAAACTCTTAAGAATGGCGATGTAGACAGTCAATTTACCATCTTAGAATTTAAACTCCATTTAACGATTATCAGGCGTCTGTTTTAAACACAAGTATTATCCCAGTTATTGTTGGTAAATACATATAAGAGAAACTATATTATTTAACCAGACTCAATTCAGCATTTAAAATACAACATCTAATTTATTGTGGGGAGTTAACTCTCTTTAGCTGTATAACCCTCTTTTTAAGGCTATAACTATATTGGATTAAAATAAATCAGTCCTCATGGGACACCGCGTGTCTGCTTAACGTTAGACTATGTTGTCATAGCGTCCGGTGTATGAGGACAGATAGGCAGAGGCAGAACGGCTGTTTGAGTAATAGTCCATGGTTTAATGAAGTAAACAAAAGAAACAAACTTACAACTTAAAGCAGACACGATGACTGGGTGTAATAGCCTATGGCTAGCAACCAAAATGAACCACACAACTGTGTGCAAACGTTCAACATAAATAGGTTCCCCAATTGGAGGCAATAACGAACCCCTGCCTCCAATTGGGGAGACCAAAGCACATAGAGGTGCCTAGAGGCACCTCTTCTGGCCATGTCCTGACTATGGCCCCAGCCAGCGCAAAGATGGCTAGGGGCATAGCCAGGACGTGACATATGTGGATTCTTCATTCTACCACTTATACAATATATAAGGAAAGTGAAAACACAATTCTTTAACCTTTAAAACCATACCAACCAGACTATTTTACTAGATTAGAAAATCACTGTACCAATTTCTAATTCATCCCTACGTTTCAGATGCACCCACGTGTGCTAGCGAAATGTAGATGTTAACATGCGGTGGGCCGGTTAAAGCCTACCCACATTGTCATTAGACCATTGAGGCCTAACTATTTTAAACATTATCAACAACGCAATAAATACGTTTGACTCCAAATTACATAGTGAACATGACAAACCACAACAAAACAGGCTATTTCTTGAATACCTATTAAAACATGTTCAAGCATGACAGAACAAAACAGGCTATTTTGAATGCCTATTAAAACATGTTATATACCATCAAAGTGCTTTTTAAACTACATGTAATATTTAATTTAATAAGCTTGGCTATTACCGAGGAAAGGTGATCAGGTTTCCTTGATAAGTTCCAGCTTCATTTAATGGTTAGGTACGACACATTTTAGGAAATTTACATTTAATCAATTTTTTTATATAAAAAATCCTCTCATATGTTCTACTTATCTATATGAAACTATGTTCTACTTCTGTCACGACAGCAGGTAAGGATTCAAGTGTGGACTGGGGAGGAGTGGGAGAGAGAGAGACAGGACAGTCGGGGACGGGCTGCGAGGCGTGTCACGAATTGGTGGTGAAAGTACAGACGAGCAGCAGGCAGAGTAGTCGTGGACGGGCAGGTGGTCTGTGAACGAGCGGGCGGCAGCAGTACAATCAGGGAGTGGGCAGAATAGTCGGGGACAGGCGTGGGATCTTAATTCCGGCGGAGAACAGACGTACAGGCAGGGCTCAGTCAGAATAGTCGGGGATGGGCAATCGGTCGGTACACGGGAAAACAGGACAAGAGTTTGTTGAGTGCGAGATGTGGCATGCGTACATAAACCATTGATCCGGCAGGGAAGAAGTGGCAGGGAGTTGCATATATACGGAAAGGTGATGAGGAGAATAGGAACAGGGAGTGAGTGGTGATTGGGAACAGGTGTGGGAACAGGTGCAATTCCATATTATTAAATCTCAGATGAACCAACACCATCTGTAGTATCCACACAGACCTGCTGATATACACCCACACCTGCACTGACATACCACATACAAAAGAGGCTAATAATATCCAAGATGTACGTTTTAATTGGAAGACCCTATGTTTGACAAGTTTGTCCCAACCTGTTTTCACCAGGGCACATGGCACAAACGCGCCAGACTGGTTAGGGCGGGAGAGGGGTTAGCTGGTTTCCTGGCCCAACAAAAGTGACAAAGTACTGTTAGAACGAATGTATCGCCTTATTAGAACGAACAGATAGTCCTAAGAAGCAGTATGAGGTTATATCCGTTGTGAGGTCCTTATCAAGCCTGTGTTGGAGGCACCACTGAGATGGTGAAGTTCCCTATTTAACTGTATTTGTGTCACCACAATCAACACATGCATATAGTGAAACTCTAAAAGCAAGGACAGCTGTCCTTATAGGTTTACGTATACATTGTTACCATGGTGATAGCCTTCCCATAACCCTAATATTACATTAGTTAAATTTAAGATCCTCAACAATGCTGTTAGCTGAAAGATGGAGTAGAATTCAGACTCACAGTTCTATGATAAAATACAGACTTACAGCAGTAATGTTCTATGATAAAATTAAGCATTTGTGAGGAATCTTTAGGTGACCCATCATTGTTGGCTGTTTGTATTAGGAGAAGTATAAAGCAGGTCAGGGAGCGAAATAGAATTAATCATCAAATTATTTAGCATTAATCCCACTACTGTCATATTGCTTTCACCAATACTGAGAGAATTTAAATAAAACCTCTCCACCTATTCTCTTCTGTATGCCTTGTTCAGCCCCAATCTCAGGAGAGGGCAGCCATTCCTCGGTGGGCGGCGGCGGTGGCGGCCAATCCTCGGTGGGTGACGGCGGCCAGTCCACGGCGGGCGGCGGCCAACAGCAACAGATCTGAAGCACAGAGTCGCTAACTAAAGAAGATGAGACTGTAAGTACAGCATCAAGACTGAGGCAAAGAGGCCTTTTGGGTGAAAATCAATGGACGAGGCTTACAACAGGACTATGTGACAGGTAAAGGAATAGGACTGGGGTGTAACTTCACAATTAAATTTAGACTTGGACATGTATTGGGATAGAGGTTGTGCTATATCAGGTCAAATGGAGCGGGAAGTAAAAACTTGTAACTAGAACATATTAGCTAAATTAAAATCCAATGTGAGATCTACTGATAATGTATTACTGACGCTCACATATACTGACTGCCTCACAAGTCCATGCTTAGGTAAATGACACGCAGTTAACTTGGAGTTGTCACAATGGCATACATCAAACCCAGAGGCGGCCTTGGCCCAGTATGGCAAAACCCGCAGGGCGACTACGATGATCGATCGATGGACCCTCGAGGAAGAATATTCATACTTTGTATAAATTGAACAATGATCTTTATAACCATAACAACTGTCTTGATCATCAGTGTTTGATTCTGTTGTAACTTATTTAAAAGTAACTGTGACCTCCGCATCTTTAAGACCTTGTAGTTTTGACAAAAATAATGTATTTTAATACTGGAATAAATGAATTTGTTTTATATTCCCTGTAATAAATAGACAGTTTTAGACTAGGCCTGAATTTGCTTTAGACTTCATAGTTGTCACGTATAGAAGAAGACCTAGGTCAGCATGCCCTATTTTTCAGCTCACCATCACAGTACCCCCCTCCCCCCAAAGCCCTGGCTTCCAGACGGGGCAGGAACACCACCCCAGGGGAGGGCGGGATGGCGGGAGAAAAAACAGAACCCCACCAAATCATGCTGGACACAGGCAGGGGAGGCAGGGCCGCCGGGACGGGACAAAGCGGCAAGGAAGGGCCAGGGCGTCGGAGTGGCTGGGACAGGAGACGGCGCCGTGGGCTCAGGCGGCGGAGCGGCCTGGACAGTAGAGGGCGCCACGGGCTCAGGCAGTGAAGCTGCCGGGACAGGAGAGGGCGCCGCGGGCTCAGGTGATCCACAAGGAGGTAGGGGAAGTGGTGGGTGCTAAAGTGAAGGGTGAGGATTTGGTCATAGTGTGTAGGGATAAGAAGCAAAGAGATAAGGCCTTGGGTGTGAAGCAGGTAGGAGGTCGTAAGGTAGGGGCAAGCTGGGTGGAGACTCAGACAGGTAAGCAATGGGTCAAAGGGGTGATAACTGGGGTGGCTTTGAGTGTTGATAGTAGAGAAATTGAAGGCAATTTGCAGGGAGGCTGGCTTATGAAAGTGCAAAGGCTGCGAGCGGCAAGGTATGGTGTTAGGGTGGATGGCCATCCTATTCTGTTGTATTGTGGGTGTGCTGCCTAGTAGGGTTACCATTGGGTATATGAGTTATTTTGTGAGGTCTTATGTGGTGAAGCATTTGAGATGTTATAACTGCCAGAGGTTTGGGCATGTGGCGGCTGGCTGTAGGGAGGTGAAGAGGTGTGCCAGGTGTGGGGGAGAGCATGATTATGGGAAGTGTGGGGAAGGTGTCGAGCCAACCTTCTGTAACATTGTATAGCATATGGTGGATGCGTGGAAATGAAACAGGCTGTGGAAGTACAAGTGAGGGAAGAGTGCAGAGTCTCCTATGCGGAGGCTTTGAGGCGGGTACATGGGCCCAGGCTTGAGAGGCCCAGAGAAGTTAGGAATGAGGAGAGTCTGAGGGATCAAGGGGAGTGTGATGGTAATTCCATCAATAGACACTCTTAAAGGAGAAAGTAAAGAGACAAACTTCTCTTAGCACAATTAGTAGTTTATTTGCAAATAGAGAGATATGTCAAATGCTTACGGAGTAATAATTTGAGGAGCCTCTAAAGGAAAATACACAAACCGTCAGTATTTATTACAGTTAAATGGGGTGTGGTAAGATGCTACCCAGCTATCTTAGGTCACGCAGGTTTTACACAAAGGGTGGGCTGTCCTCCCCTACATAGGTGACCATTTCAACTCTTGAAGAGAACTTGAGCATCTGAACAAACAATAGATGCCCTGTTGGGTTATACTGATGGGCAGATTAACGAATAACCCTATACCAGATCCCCCTCTCCTACATTTCCTAAGGAACAAAAGACAGAATCCTTTATTCAGAGTACCGAATGATCCTCTGACAGTATTCAGGCATGTGTCACAACCAAAGAAAAGAGTTACATACCAGGCAATAGATAAGCAAACATGTCGCCAATGTACATTAGTTAAGAAATTGCCACAACAGAAGTTAGGAAGACTGAGGTTGTGGGAAAGAGGGGAGACATGGTGGTTATGAGGAAGAGACAACTGGTTACGTTTATTGCAGGTACAATCAATAGTACAGATAGGATTGAGTCTAAAACAGAGAGGATAAGGCTTATAGTTATAGCGGCAGAGAGGCACCTTGACATGGTAGGGCTGACATGGGAAGAAGTACAGGAGGACCTCATTCAGCCAAGGCAGGAGCCATGTATCAGTGGTACATAGTTACGGTGGTCATCCTGCAGTGGAATGTATCCAGGAAACATGGCTCAGGCCAAGGTTGGAGTTTATAATACAGGGATATGTGGGGATCTGGAGAGACAGGGCAGTGGGGGGAGGGGGGGTTGTGCCACATTTGTCAGAGAGGGAATACCGTTTAAGGAGGTGGGTAAGGGTGTGAAGCTGGAGTATATTGGGATTGAGCTATGGGTAGGAGAGGGGGTGCTAGTGGTTGTGAACTATTACAATCCCTGTTTGAGACGAGGCACAGGGGGACCTGGAAACGGTGGAGGGGCAAGCTGGACAAAGGGTGGTGTGGCGTGGGGATTTTAATGCGCACAGTACTTTGTGGGGTGGGCTGTGAACAGATGGCAATGGGCAAGTTGTGGAAGGATTCATAGAAATGGCCAATCTGGTGTGCCTCAACGATGGTAGTGGGACTTGGGTTAATGTCAGAACAGGGAGAGAGTCGGTATTGGATCTGATGTTGGCTTCCAGTAGGGTGGCAGGAGGTTGTGTGTGGGAGGTTTTGGGGTCCTCAACGATAGGGAGCGATCACTACCCAATAAGGTGTATGGTAGGCCGGAGACTGGAAAAGGAGGAGGTGGAGAGTGGAGTGGGGAGGTGGTTGTTTGATAGAGCAGATTGGAAGCGGTTCTGGGAGACGAGTGAGCAGCGATGGGTGCTGGGGACGGGGGCAGGGAGGTGGATAGCGTGGAGTAGTGGGTGAGGGCAGGAATAGTTGGGGCGGCAAGGGGGCTATACCGAAGAGCTCTGGGAGGAGAGAGAAGAGGAAGGCAGTCCCCTGGTGGACAGATGAGTGCGGGAAGGCAGTGAAGGACCGTGAAAGGGCGTTAAAAAGGTCCCACAATTTCCAGAGTCTGATTAGGTATAAACAGGCCTTGCTTAGGAGAACTATTCGGCAGGCTAAGGGGTCTTGTTGGAGGGGTTTTTGTGATTCTATTGAACGGGAAACACTATTGGACGAGTGTAATCAGTCCAGTGCTGTTTTCCATAATGATTAATGATGTGTACTGTCGGGTTCAGCAGGGTGTGGGTAGGTCGCTGTATGCTGATGATTGGTCATTGTGGAAGAGGGGTAGAAATGTGACGTATGTTGTCAGGAAGGTCCAGGAAGCAGTAGAAAGATGGGCAAAACAGTGGGGTTTTAGGTTTTCAGCGGAAAAGACAAAGGTGATCATTTTCACGAGGAAGAAGGTTGGTTACAAGGCTAAAGTTAAATTGTATGGGAGGACTTTAAAGCCATTACATTTGAGGAGAAGTGTGACGGCGAGGTGACGGACTGCTCCGCCATCTCCCGCTTTTCCCATTTTTCCAACTGCCATGAACTCATCCTGGTCTCCTTCATTTGTCTTGTCCCCAATTGTCTCACAAACCAGATCCCAATTAGGTAATTAGTATGTGTTTAAATGTTTCTCCTCTGCTCCCCTCATTTGTCAATCATTGTTTCATGTTGCTGTGTGTCGTTTGAGTTTAAACCTTTACTTTCTTTAAGTTTGTTTGTGGTGCTCGGTGTTTGTTTTGTTAAATAAATTACTTAATCGAGTGCCAAATCTGCCTGTGCCTGGTCTGTGAACGTCACATTGTGACAAGAAGGCAATTGTTGATCAATTACTGGGTTAATTTGCAGGGTCATGGGGGTTCGCACTGAGCTTCTGGTGGTGCAGTTTGCATTGAGGTGGGTTAACATTAAGCTGGAAAGGGTGGTTACAGAAAAGAATCACCCTGTGTAAAATAATCTAATGTTGCTTTGCAGGCTGAAATGAAGACAGACAGTTTTTGTTTCATTCAGCTGTATTTACTCAATGCAACTTAACATCCAAGTGAAAGATATAACACCAACATGTCAGAAAAATAAAAAACAGGAAAAACAATCACTGAGTTGGAAAAAGGATCACCCCCTTGTTTCAGTATTTTGTTGAACCACCTTTTGCTTTAATTACAGTTTTTCATCTGTTGGGATATGTCTCTACTAACTTTGCACATCTTGATGTTGCAATATTTGACCACTCTTCTTTGCAGAACTGCTCAAGTTCAGTTAAATTTGATAGTGATAGATATTCCACAGATTTTCATTGGGGTTTAAGTCTGGGCTCTGACTAGGCCATGCAAGGACATTCACCTTTTTCTCCTTCAACCACTGTGTGGTCAGTTGCTGTGTGCTTTGGGTCATTGTCACGCTGGAAGGTAAATCTTTTTCCCATTGAATTTAACAGTATAAAGGTATAAGTGCTCCAGTCCCTGCTGCAGAGAAACAACCCCATAACATGACATATTACCACCATGCTTTACTGCAGGAATGGTGTTATTTGGATGGTGAGCTGTATTGGATTTTCGCCAGACATCGTTTGGCGTTGAGGCCAAACAATCCAATTTTAGCCTAATCTAATCATAACACCTTTTTCCACGTGGCCTTAGAATCTTCTAGGTGCGTTTTGTCAAAGCTCAGTCATGACTGCATGTGGCCTTTCTTGAGGAGTGGCTTTTTTTCTTGCAACCCTCCCATACAAGCCACATTTGTGGAGAATTTGTGATATTGTTGTCCCATGCACACAATGACCACTCTTTGTCATGAATTCCTGCAACTGCTTCAAAGTTACTGTAGGCCTCTTGGTAGCCTCTGACCAGTTTCCTCCTGGCTCTTTCAAGTTTGGAGGAACATCCTGACCCAGGGTGGGTCTGTGTTGTACCAAATACCTTCCACTTTTTGATAAAATATTCTTTTGTATCCATCTCCTGACTTGTGCCTGTCCACAACTTTATCCCGGAGATCTTTTGACAATGCCTTGCCACCCATAGTTATTGTTGTCTTCAGTTGCACTACCCATGACTGAAATGCTTCAGGAAAGGAAAAGCTTGTTTCATGCTGAGCTTATGAAAATGACCACAGCCGATTACAGTTGAAAGTCAATTGGCTTTGTGTGCTATTGAGAAGGTGAGTAACTACATCTGGTTGAGTTTACGAGTCATTTTTAGGAGGGGGGTGATTCTTTTTTCAACCTTAGTGAGTCTGTTTTTAATTTGTTATTTTTTCTTTTTTTTTTCTGACAAGTTGGTATTGTATCTTTCACTTGGATGTTGTAAATACAGCTGAAAACAACATTTTGTCTGTTCATATCTGGCTGCAGAGCAACAAAATGTGATTCTTTTAAAGGGGGGTGATTCTTTTCTATACCCACTGTTAATGCTCTGATTTAAGTGAGGTGCTGGTTAGTTTGCGGTCCTTCAAGTCAACTAGACGGCAGGACATTTAAAACAGGACGTGGGAAGCACAGGATAGAGCAAGAAGAGATGGTATACAGGTGTCAGTCATTTGGGTTCCAGCTCATGCTGTGGTGGCTGGAAACGAGGGAGCTAATAAATTGGCGAAACAGGCCTTGATGAGGGGGGTGGTGGATGTGGTGGTGTCCTTGATCAGGGCTGAGGCTAAGGTGGTTGTGTGGAAGGTGTGACAAGACAAGTGGAATGTGGACACCAAAGGAAGGCACATGTTCTATGGTGGAATAACTAATAGCTTGAAGACTGCAACACTTTAACTTCCTTTCCTTTTGATAGGGAGGCATCGCTATCTGTAAAGGCTCGTCAGGGTTACTCTTATTATTTGATTCTTACCATATTGCATTAAAATAGAACTAGAACCAGTTCATTCTCTTGATTCCAATGTAGTCACGTTTCCACCACAGTTCCAGATACCGGGTGAGATTGGGGATGGAAGGAGGGCTGTTAGGAGTAGGGTGGCGGAAGGGATTTTGACTAGATTGAGGGTAGGGCACTGTGGATTGCATGACACGCTACACATGATGGGGAAGCATCGGACTGGGTTGTCTGACAGTGGGGAAATGGAGATGGTGGATCATGACCTGGGGCAGTGCAGGCACTTTGAGAGGGAGAGGTTGCGACAGGGTCTGAGGGCAGAGGGGGTGCACGTGTTGAGTTTAGAAGCTATTTTGGGGAGCGGGTGTTCGGGTGCAGTGGTTAAGTGTCTGTTTTTGTACCTTAAAGAAACTGGCTTGGCTGGGAGAATTTAGGTCCTCCCTGAAGCTGGCCAACACTCCTTTACAGTAGGTGGCGGTAATGAACCTATAGCTTTGGATGCCAACCGCTGTTAAATCCCACAGAAGTACAAAAGCCGTGAACCTGCAAAAACGGAGTTTTTTCAAAAGTAATTTTCTTACTCCTTGTGTTTACAAGTGCAAATTATAATATATAGTTTGAGCCTTTTGGGTTGATATTTTTTCCATAGTTTCGGAATCATTTGGTATGGTTTCCCGAACAATTGGGCTATATTTAATGACCGTGTTCGGGCAAAAATGAGTTAGGGCGAGACTATTTACAGATAAGGTTCTACAGAAAAAAAAATGCGTTTGGCCTTTTTTGTACAGCATATGAAATCTGGCAACTCAGGTCATAACATGCTAGAATAGACCTGGTTGTTAATCGATGTAGCTGGGAAGCTCACTAAGACATCTTATTGAGGTTAGTGACTCGACAAAACGGTTACTGTGGGTTTCAACGACACTATTGTTTGCATCCTAATTCCACTGCTCTAAGCGTGTGCTGGGACTTATCGTTTCTGTACATAGAACGTTCGCTTATAGCGTGTTGTACGGTACATTAAGTTTGTGTTTGATGTAAAAAAAATAATGCAATAAATTTTTTTATTGGTACCGTAAGCTGTCAAATAGAACGATATATCATTGAAATGTTGCTGTCATGGTATGGGGACCGTATAACACATTTGAGTTATGATGAGTGCATTGGCTGGGCAGGCTTTCAGGCTTCGGTTGCATGTCGTTTTTGGTGGCGTGTCCCGACTGGAAATGTCCCCGTTTTTAACTGTGCGTTAAAAATAATGTATTTGAGATAAAATACAACATTGAGGCAAGCAATGGGAAAATGTTAACCGAAGTATTTTACCCGATAGTGGGCTATTTATTATTTAAGATTGGAGAAGGAGTAGCAAATGAGAAGGGGAAAATTTAAGAGTATAAAGAGTGAAGTGAGAATGCAGAAGTGGAAAGGTAAAGAGATGTTTTTCAATTTTCCTCATGTTTTCTTGTGCTCTTTTTCTGCCCAGACAACCAGGACCATTGAATGGCTGTTCAGATTGGACAGTTCAGACTTTTATATTTAGTCAGACAGACTCTGGTGTTTCTGTAATATTGTTTTCTCTGTCTTGCAATATGCCTGTCAGACTAAATACAAGAAACCGGATTGCCCCCTTTAGTTATTTTATAGATAATAACCTCATATTTTATTGCTATATTTACAGCTAAACTGGAATTGTCCCCAGTTTTCATTTCAGACACCTGGCCACCTTAATTCAGGCTGCAAAGTAATGATAAAATAAGTTTTATAGACATATGTACTTTTAAAAATAATGGACTTGTTGGTTTCCTTTGAAAGATGGGATATTTGAAAGTTGACTGAAACAAGAGTTGGCTGTGCAAAGCCAACTCTCAGGAATATGACTGTGACATCGGCTTCTTATGAGTGACATAAAATGAAACACTTTCGGGTCATGAAAATGAGGAACATTTCAAAATAAATGAGGCCAATGAATTACTTCATAACTGATATAAATTGAATTAATTGTTCAAGAAAGTGTACCTCTCAAAACATTGACAGCAATAAATATTTTATCTTATTTAAGTGTAATTTCAATATAAACAGGGTTTTAAAACGTGTTCCATGGTAAATATTCTGACAATGTGAATGACTGAATATGGAATACATATTGCCTCATAGCACAAAAACGATTGAATGTTCCACAGAGAAAGCAATGTAGGAAATGTTCAGGAGAGCGTTTTGAGTAAGTCAAACCTTTCTAATCATGGGGAATGGTGTGCTACATCTAACACAATATTCTCCACACCCAATTTAGCCCCCAATGCAAAACACTTATAGACTGTATGTATATATTTCTCTATACCATTGACCACAATGTAACTCAATGCATATGAAATACATATTGCCTCATTCAGAAAATACTATTCTATACGACACAGTAATTGTATTGTAGGAAGAACTCAACTCGTTTTTTTTTTGGTTAGAATACACTCTCTTGAACATTTCCTACAGTACATTCACTGTGGCGTGTAGAATATTTTCTGTATGAGTCAATATGTATCCTATGTACAGTATATTATAGGGTTTTCCCTTGGGGCCTGAAGAGGGTGTGGAAAATATTGTGTTGCTGGATGTAACACACAAAGAACCCAATACTTATACCAGAATACAAGGGAGGTGGCCAATGGTCAAAACCAGCCATTACACAGTCAAATACCCTCCAATAAGAAAGGCTGGAATATACCATACAAGGGTCATTTGTAAGATAATCCTATGGTAAATGGTCCTGTCCATCAAGCCTGTGACAGTTACATGGGCAACTCCTAGCAGGAGGTATGGTCAGGAGGTGTGGGGCCCATCAGTTTCAGGCAACACGTCCTATCTATACTCCTTTGCTCAGAGTTAGTCAGCACATCTGTGTTGTGTTAAGTTTCTCAAGCCTACTTTCTCTCACTATTCACTTTGCTTTGACACTACGTACAACATTTATTATTTTTTTTCTCAAAATTATTTCCACATGTTTTTCCAGACTGGTATCATCACAAGCCTACGATGAGTGGGCCCCAGAATGAGGTGGAAAGGGAGGCGGAGTACAGGAACCCTACAGAGGTAAAGAAGAGCCAGATAGTGATGCCCTGCCATGCCAACCACTGCCAGGAGCTCAGCGTGGGCCAGCTGCTCAAATGGATGGACTCTACAGCCTGTCTGTCAGGTTTGTATCAGCCAAAAATATCCAATGTCCTTCCATACCTCTCAAACCCTGTATTACAAGTTAGTGCCTTAACTGTTATGAATGTACAACACTGCATTGCAACTATAAAACAGGTTGCCAACACTCATCCACACAAAGCATGTCCTTTTCTCCAAAACTTTAAACACCCTCCATGTGTTTCGCACCCCCTCTCACAACTTCTTTGGTGTTACAAATCTTCAGTGGGGAGAACAAGTATTTGATACACTGCTGATTTTGCAGGTTTTCCTACTTACAAAGCATGTAGAGGTCTGTAATTTTGACCATAGGTACACTTCAACTTTGAAAGACGGACTCTAAAACAAAAATCCAGAAATTAATTTGCATTTTATTGCATGACATAAGTATTTGATTATCTACCAACCAGTAAGAATTCCAGCTCTCACAGACCTGTTAGAAGCCCTCCTGTTCTCCACTCATTACCTGTATTAACTGCAACTGTTTGAACTCATTACCTGTATAAAATACACCTGTCCACACACTCAATCAAACAGACTCCATCCTCTCCACAATGGCCAAAACCAGAGAGCTGTGTGAGGACATCAGGGATAAAATTGTAGACCTGCACAAGGCTGGGATGGGCTACAGGACAATAGGCAAGCAGCTTGGTGAGAAGGCAACAGCTGTTAGCATAATTATTAGAAAATGGAAGTTCAAGAGGACGGTCAATCTCCTTCAGTCTGGGGCTCCATGCAAGATCTCACCTCGTGGGGCATCAGTGATCATGAGGAAGGTGAGGGATCAGCCCAGAACTACACGGCAGGACCTGGTCAATGACCTGAAGAGAGCACGCAAGGTCCCGCTGCTCAAGCCAGCGCATGTCCAGGCCCGTCTGAAGTTTGCCAATGACCATCTGGATGATCCCGAGGAGGAATGGGCGAAGGTAATGTGGTCTGATGAGACAAAGAGCTTTTTGGTCTAAACTCCACTCGCTGTGTTTGGAGGAAGAAGGATGAGTACAACCCTAAGAACACCATACCAACCGTGAAGCATGGAGGTGGAAACATCATTCTTTGGGGATGCTTTTCTGCAAAGGGAACAGGACAACTGCACAGTATTTAGGGGAGGATAGATGGGGCCATATATCGTGAGATCTTAGCCAACAACCTCCTTCCCTCATTAAGAGGATTGAAGATGTGTCGTGGCTGGGTCTTCCAGCATGACAACGACCCGAAACACAGCCAGGGCAACTAAGGAGTAAGAAGCATCTCAAGGTCCTGGAGTGGCCTAGCCAGTCTCCCGACCTGAACCCAATTGAAAATCTTTAGAGTGAGCTGTAAGTCTGTATTGCCCAGCAACAGCCCTGAAACCTGAAGGCTCTGGAGAATGTCTGTATGGAGGCCAAAATCCCTGCTGCAGTGTGTTCAAACCTGGTCAAGAACTACAGGAAACCTATGATCCCTGTAATTGCAAACAAAGGTTCCTGTACCAAATATTAAGTTCTGCTTTTCTGATGTATCAAATGTTTGTCATGCAATAAAATGCAAACTTATGATTTAAAAATCATACAATGTGATTTTCTGGATTTTTTTTTTTGGAGTCCGTCTCTCCCAGTTGAAGTGTCTCTCCCAACCTACATGTAGTGTACCTCTACATGCTTTGTAAGTAGGAAACACTGCTGATTTTGCAGGTTATCAAATACTGGGTATCCTCACTGTACATGGATATTTAATTAGATATTAGCTAAATGTTATCAGAGTAAATGGTTGTTTTGTGGATGACATCCTGTGGTGGGAAAGATATCATGGTAAGCAAAGGCCAGTTTAGGTTAATCTTGTGGAAAGATTATTTTTTCAAAGAAAAACACCTTTGCATGAATTTTTAATCTACAGACTCATTGAATTTATCAATCTATTATGATTTGTCATCATTTAAAGTGTCCATGTGACTGTCCCAAGCAAGTTTCAGGAAATACATGCATTTCACATAAAACTTATTATCAGAACTTCTCTTTCCAATATGTAGAATGTTAACATTTCTGTTTGTGAGAATGCTATTTTCCATCCATAAATTGCAAAGTAAAAATCTCAAACTTGTCAGAGAACATGATTATTGCTGTTGTGTAACATTATTGTGAAATTACATTGTGCCATTATCTGGACACCATTGTGGTTGGATGCTTGCTCAACCAGGAAGTTCATGTTGTCTTTGGAGCGCATGACAAAATCAGATAGGGATATTGCATATTTTGTTGTCCAGTTTGTAATTATGGCCTTGTCTTGTTGTTGAGTATTGAGACCTGCATCCCCTGGCACACATATTGCCAATCCATTCTGTATCGTATCAAACCTACCAGTAGGTTTCCAAATTATCATAAAATGACAAACATTAAGTCAAACCTTTGAAACAAAAGTCCTCCTCCAGGCATTCCCAGAAGGCTATGTCAATATCTGGTCCCATAAAAGACTACATTTTGTAGTGTGTTTTAATAAACAATTTTTCTTTAGCTGGCAGTATTTTAAAACATTTAGACCAGCCAGTTGACTACCAGGACATATGATGTCCAAAAACTCCACTTCTGTCTTTTTTGTCTGTAGAACATTCTTCCTGGACTCTTGTAAACTCTAGGTAACCGTTTAAACCTCATGCCCATTGATTTGCAAAAATCTAAAACAGAAGTGAAAGGAAAGCATTCATGCAAAAGACATGAAAAATATTTTCTACTGCCATTGTGCTTTAATAGCATCTGTTAAGAGCGAGTTGAAAGATTGAAATAAGCCATGTAAAGAATGTTTGCTTGTGGTGGGGCTCATTCTGAAGAACCTGTGAAGGAGTTGACATTTTCGAGTCCAGGAATTCGATATAAATA
Source organism: Esox niger (assembly GCA_016801105.1). Classification (NCBI taxonomy): domain Eukaryota; kingdom Metazoa; phylum Chordata; class Actinopteri; order Esociformes; family Esocidae; genus Esox; species Esox niger. The sequence continues at coordinate 16,172 of JACXGJ010004552.1, forward strand.
TATTTTTTTGCAACTCTGCATTTGCCTAGGATAAAGCTGTTTATATTACACTAGTAAACATCTTCCTGTAGTATTGTCAATATTGGCTATGAGCTGAATCACAAGTAAAGCTGTTCTGCATGAAACTGTGGGCCATATTCTGCTACAAGGATTGTAGTAATCAAGTACCTGGAGTGTTTGATTGCAGCCATTGTACACACCCTTTTTTGACTGTATGTGAGCAGTCATATAATCACAGGGCAATAGACACACATTTAGAAGTTTACACATTTTGTTATGTCAGTCAGGTTGAAATAACAATATGGAACCATAACCAGAAATTGAACAAATACTTCACAGCACTATAAGTAATTAGATATCAATGGGAAAATCCTTCAATAGAGACTGGTGTTTCTGTCTCCCTAGATAATTAGGCCTATGAGTGATTGGAGGACTTTCAGACTGCCATTATATATTTTTTAAGTTCAAGGAATGATGTCATTTGTTGATTGAGGCTGCTGACTGATTGAAAAATAAAATGTTGTTGCAATTACTGTAATTACTTTTACCTTAACTCCAATGAGGTATGCATTTTTGGAGATGGAACCTTTTTATTTTGTGAGTTATGGACACAAACACTTTCAGAATACATAACAACACTTAAGAGGTTAATAAACATCCAATAATCCAATATATGTTAATAACTCAATTTTAACAAAAATGTCAGATGGTACCTTCTAATTCTAAGCTCAGGTATTGTCTCCCCTGCCTACTGAAGTAATGCATACAATTATTATAAAAACCCAGCGCATTACCTTTAAGCGATAGTAATAATAATTTATCCTAATCAATAAGGTTATTCAGATTCAAGTATAATACATAATTTAATCCAATTTTATAGTTGCCTGACACTTGTCCCTGCTCCCCCATTCTCTTTTGTTGCAATGGCTTAAACTATTTACTTCTGAACAAAATCACACTGAAAACCGACAAATATTTTGCATTTAATGTTGGATGAACAATCATGGATAAGCATGGAAATAGTACTGTTAGTGTTAGCTAGCCAAACTTGTTTTACCTAACGTCTGTGTTTCACAGTACATGTCAACGTAACTGGAGATAGATTTGTAGCAGCAATATGGATAGCTACATCTTCCGATGACTGGCCTTTTCGCTATCTGTAACGTGTACCTCTGACTGGCCCGATCCTTCCGTTTCCTTCCTACTGGCAAACAATCCATCATTTGATTAACATACGGAGAACACGAATTGTTTTGAACACAATCAGGACATTTATTTTCCTGTTTCAACTCGTGTGCTTAGAGCGTATTGGTAGCTCTGACTGACCATGGGATCTGCATTTCTCAAATTGCTTGCAGAAAATCGCTCAACACACTACCTACCATAAGAACTATTTTTTACCTTGACATTGTGTACGTTGTCTAACAAAAAATGCTGGGATTGTTTTCTCTTTGCGTGGCGCCATCACGTTAAAGTGAAAGCTACATAATCACTGTTATACATAATGCAATCGCTTCATACTTTGTCTTAGGTTCTGTTTTTAAAAACCCACATATGCCAGGAATTACTTAAGGTCGAGGTTGAAAGAGCAAGGACGGCAACTGGAGGGAGATACCTGCGAAAGAAGAGGACGATTAATTTGTAGGCTTATATAATGCACTTTTTTTGTAAAGGCTTTTCTTTTTCTGTGTTAGTTAAATGTACATTCTGTAATTAAAGTTCATACCTTTAGTTTTTATATTTTCTTCACTTTACGTCAGAATTACAATAATTAAATGTCGCCAGTAGAGCTATTAAACATTGGCTCTAGATCAATTAAACATCAGTAGAGCAATGTCTGGGATAAAGTTACGTTAAATGCCGCCGTATCACGTAGCAGAGAATAGAAACCGAATAGTCCGCCTCCACTTCTGAAAACAAAAACATATTTGCTGCTTTGCCTTGAGTGAAATAAGAGGATTTGAAGCTTACAAATAAACAACTTGAATTGCTGATAAGAACAAGAAACCAGGCAAGCCTAGTACAGCCGGCCAGCAATAGAAATTGATGCCCACTTGAGATTCAAACCCAGGTCACCCACGTGGAAGGTAATGTTGTTAACCACTACATCACAGAGCTGTACATGTGATGAGTGTCAGTAGCCTCTTGTATCTACCCTGAAAAAAATCCTCTTTTGCCACTGGCTGTCTTAATTGCTAATTGGCCATTTGTGAGTGATATTGATACAGTTAAACTGCCTATTGTTTCTTGCTAAGTTTTCCTCCACCACAAATGGTGTCTATGAACTGTAGGGCTAACAGCGTATTAGCCAGTAATAGGCTTTACCATCTACTAACTTTCTGGAATACCCATAAGAATCTTGCAGTTGCTAGCAAGTCTGCCAAAGCTATTTCATTTCATGGCATAAGTATGTATTTTTTTTCTTTCATGGCATAACATCATACTTTATTCTTTCATTCATGAATAACATTGTTATTATCAATCTTCTTGAGCCACTCCTTTTTTGCGTTTTTCATTTTCATTTACACATGACCCATTTTCAATTAATGTGCTGAATTTTTCCTGTCCCGTTAGCAGAAAAACAAAGCATGATGTTTCCACCTCTGTTTGACGGTGGGGATGGTGTTGTTTGGGTCATTGGCAGCAGTCCTTCTCCCAACACGGGGGGGGGGGTTGAGTCTGACCACATCGCTTTCACCCAGTTCTCCTCTGAATCATTCAGATGTTCATTGGCGAACTTCAGACGGGCCCTAACGTGTGCTTTCTTGAGCAGGGGGACCTTGCGGGTGCTGCAGGATTTCAGTCCTTTACGTCGTAGGATGTTACATTGTTTTCTTGGTGATTATGGTCCCAGCTGCCCTGAGATCATTGACGATATCCTTCTGTGTTGTTCTGGGCTGATTCATCACCTGTCTCATAATCATTGCAACTCCACAAGTTGAGTTCTTGCATGGAGCCCCAGACCGAGAGAGATTGACAGTTCTTATGTGATGGATCAGAACAAAATAGTTGAAGATGGAGAATTGAAATGTATACATAAAGCTATTTAAAAAAAAAAAAAAAAAATGAGCATGTGCATATGTATTCACCCCCTTTGTTATGACGCCCATCAAAAGATCTGGTGCCACCAATTACCTTCAGAAGTCACATAATTAGTGAAATGATGTCCACCTGTGTGCAATCTAAGTGTCACATGATCTGTCAGTACATATACACACCTTTTTTGAAAGGCCACAGAGGCTGCAACACCTAAGCAAAAGGCACCACTAACCAAACACTGCCATGAAGACCTTGGAACTCTCCAAACAAGTAACGGACAATGTTATTGAGAAGTACAAGTCAGGGTTAGGTTATAAAAAATATCCAAATCTATGATGATCCTCAGGAGCACCATCAAATCTATCATAACCAAATGGAAAGAACATGGCCCAACACCAAACCTCCCAAGAGAGCATTAATCAGAGGCAGCACAGAGACCGAAGGTAACCCTGTAGGAGCTGCAGAGGTCCACAGCCGAGACTGGAATATATGTACATAGTACGACAGTAAGCCGTACGCTCCATAGAGTTGGGCTTTATGGCAGAGTGGCCAGAAGAAAGCCCTTAGTTTCAGCAAAAAACTAAATGGCACGTTTTGAGGTTTCTTGTGGGAGACTCCCAAAATGTATGGACGATGGTGCTCTGGTCTGATGAGACTAAAAATGAACATTATGGCCATCAAAGAAAACGCTGGCGCAAACCTAACCCATCACTTCACCCAAAGAACACCATCCCCACAGTGAAACATGGTGGTGGCAGCATCATGCTGTGGGGATGTTTTTCAGTAGCCGGGACTGGGAAACTGGTCAGAGTTGACGGAAAGATGGTTGGTGCTAAATACAGGGATATTCTTGAGCAAAACCTGTACCACTCCAAACACACTGCTAAAGTAACACTTGAGTGGTGTAAGGGGATACATGTTAATGTGTTGGAATGGCCTAGTCAAAGCCCAGACCACAATCCAATAGAAAATCTGTGGTCAGACATAAAGATTGCTGTTCACAAGCACAAACCATCCAACTTGAAGGAGCTGGAGCAGTTTTGCAAGGAGGAATGGGCAAAAATCCCAGTGGTAAGATGTGGCAAGCTCATAGAGACTTATCCAAAGCAACTTGGAGCTGTGATTCCTGCAAAGGGTGGCTCTACAAGGTATTGACTGGGGGGGTGAATAGTTATGCATATTGACTTTTTCTGTTATTCTGTCCTATTTGTTGTTTGCTTCACAATAAATAAAAAAACATCTTCAAAGTTGTGGACATGTTCTGTAAATTTAATGCTGCAAATCCTCAAACAATCCATGTTAATTCCAGGTTGTGTGGCAACAAAACACGACAAATGCCAACGGGGGTGAATACTTTTGCAAGGGTGTGTGTGCGTGCGCACAATGGGAAGAACAAGTATTTGATACCCTGCTGATTTTGCAGGTTTTCCTACTTACAAAGCATGCAGAGGTCTGTAATTTATACCATAGGTACACTTCAACTGTGAGAGACTTAATCTAAAACAAAAATCTAGAAAATCACATTGTATCATTATATATATTTTTCTACTTGGGTGCACATTACAGCGTGCATTAGCTGTATGATGTAATGTGGGTTTGTGTAATGTGCACCAGCACAGCCTCTGCCAGGCTGGTGGTTCTGTGTGTTTTAGTTCTGGTTTTCCTGTTTGTATTTTCAGTGTCATTAGTGTATTGCTTTCACCTGCGTCTCTTTATGCCAGGGGTGCTCTCACCTTGTACTTGATTGATTAATTAGGTCACTCATAGGTTAGTTTCTACCCTCACCTGGTTGTTTAGGTCTGAACTGGGAACCAATTTATAGGAAAAACCATAAACCTGCAGACACTCGGCCCTCTGTGGAACCGGTTTGACACTTTGCTTTAAGCCCTTGTTTAGTCACTATTTTCATTCCTCCTGCCCCAGTGTTTCTTGTTAGTCGTTGTTGTCGCTTTTGCTCTTGCTATTGCCTTGTTTGATGTTTTATCTTGGATATTCTGACTCAGTGGATGAGAACCCCCTACCGTCACCTGCTGGGGTCTGGACAGACCTGGTGCCAGCTCTGTACCACCACCCACTGGAGGGCTGGCTAGCCCGGTGGCCACCCCAGGACGGAGCCCCAGACTTTGCTTCAGGGATATCGGGCTATGGGGCACTTAGAGGGAGCCCGAGTCGCAGCCACTGATGTGGTTTGACAGGAGGCCCCTGCACACTCTCGCAGGGCTGCCGACTTTCGCTTGTTCTTTTTACTGTTGTCTTCTCAAAAAACATCTGAAATATGAACCCATTGCAATGTGACACTTGGCTACATCCCCACAACTCTTATGAGCTCTACCTGGATTTGATTCTGGTTAATTTGTGTTAGGGCTATTGCCTTGCGCATCCAGTGACCGACAGCGTGAACAAGACAGGCTACGATGTAGTACACCATAGTTAACAGATAAGAAATAATTTCCAAACAGAAAAATTTTAGATAATGAATACGCAGAGTGGTTAGTTACTTTGGAAAACCACTAGCCACAGTGGCTGGTGAGCAAAAAAGTTAATATCAAGTTCTGGTTAGGGCCACATCAGGATAATTATAGGTTAGGTTCATGATTGCATGACAGTAACAGAATCATTCTCTGTTAGGTGTTTGCAAAGACATTTTCTCGCTGTTGAAGATGAACACATTTTTGCGCCATAATATTTTGTGACAATTGAACGTTTTTTTTTGCACAGATAAATCCAGCAAAGATTAGTTTTAATACTCTTATTGATTTGTTATCTATCCATCTAATGTAATTGACTGCATTCATTACCATATTTTATATGCAGCATTCATTACCAAGTGGGAGATTACCTCATGTCAAGTCCCAAATGCCAGTAAGACCTGATCATGTACGAAAGTATATACACCCTTGTAAAGTTGCCTTTTCTTTAGTTTTTCATGGCAGTGTAGTTTTCTAAGCAGGTGACATTACCATTTGGCTTGATTACTTAGGAAAGATTGACAAGTTTCTTTTTGTTGACTACCAATTTCAGGGCTCTATGTGGTAAACGTCCACTTCGTTACGAACCCACCAATTAGCAGTGTAAACTATTAACTGTAATCAGCAATAATCTAGACAAAGTATAATTTTGTTTTTGTTTTTTTATATACCACAGCTGAAAGACATGCTGGATGTCCATGTGTAACCGCCTCATTTGATGACATCCACTTCGAACACACTGTTGGGTAACAGCTGTTGAATGGTTACATTGTTGAATGCACTAATTTGCTCTAAGTGCTTGGCTAAATGACTATCATGATAATCTTCTGCTTTGTGTATAACAATCGTTCTTTGGGATGGGGAATAAGACTCAGCGCAAGTGGTCCCCAAGGTTGCACTTATGTGTCTTTGTTCAGGGTTGGACAGGTGGTCAACATCCTGGCCAAAGTCAACCGAGCTTTCAACACTAGCATGGAGGTCAGGACACATTCATGTTTTCCAGTGTGGACATTTGTTTTTTTTCTTCCTGTGTTTTCTGTCAAATGTGATGCTCTGTTATGTGTCTGAAGGTTGGAATTGTGGTGAGCTGTGAGGACCTGTTTAGGGGACGCCACTGGAAGGTGTGCCAGGCATTTGCCACATTTGTCACCCAACGCCCCACAGGCGAGAAGGTAAAATAAAGCCTTAGTGATCATCTCATGAGACATTGCTTTAATACTCCATTGTACAGAATTGGTATTAACAATTTGTTTAGGTAGCTTAGGGTGGTCCAGTGGTCTAAACCACTGATGTACTGAGGCTGCATGACCCAAAAAATAACACTTATTAAGAAACAATATTTAAACAAAAACTAATTCTGCGTATTGTTGAGTCTGTATGCTCTGTGTAGTAATCTGTCTAACCTTAACTTTTGTGTATGTTTTTACTCCACAGGTGCTGCTGCGTCCCTTCATCCCTCGTACTAATGCAGAGCAGGTGGAGCACAGTCTTGCAGCAGAGAGGAGGAGAATGAGGACTGTCCACAATGACATTATGAAGGATCTTCTCGCCAACCGGGTCTTTCATCCTGGTCAGTCTTAGTGGCAACAGGTCTACTGTCATCATAGGAACTCCAATGGGGCATGACGCTTAATGTGGAGTCTGTGTTTTCCGATGATCAATGTAATAACCCATGTGGTTCCGTGTGTTAGTTGAGGTCCAGGAAACTGAGATGGCAGTGTCGGCGGAGAGGACACGGGTAGAGAGCGTTGAGCTGGTTCTTCCACCTCATGCCAACCACCAGGTTAATACATTTGGAGGGCAGATCATGGCATGGATGGAGAACGTGGCTACCATCGCTGCCAGGTATAATAAATTAATAGGTAAAGGAAGATAGAAAGAGGCATTGTTAACCAATGAACCCATCACAACACAGTGTCATGAGATTGTAATTACAAAGAACACTAATGTAACGTGCTGACACTTTTTGGACTCCTTTATTATGGACTGGCTCTCCATCCTCTCCAGTCGCCTGTGTAACGCCCACCCCACTCTGCGGACCATAGACATGTTCTTCTTCAGGGCTCCGTCCCACGTGGGCGACCGACTGGTCCTTAAAGCAATTGTCAACAATGCATTCAAAACCAGGTATGCTTTGTATCGTAGTATAGCCTTAAGGCATGCGGGTGTGGCACAATATATGGTTAAATGTACAGCTAAGAGTTGTTTTTTGTTACGACGCAAAGGAGGGCACAAAAACTGCACTATGTAGCAGTATATACGCAATATATAAAATACCCTTGATGTGCTTTCTGGTTATAGACGCAATTAGAACAGTTTAACTTCTTTAGTCATACAAAAACTTTAACTCATACCACAACTTTCAGTCAATCAGCATTCTGTGATCAAATCATCAGGATCATAATGTTTGAAATTAAATGTCTGAATTCAAAATACAGGGTGATCAAGATGTAGCATCGCAAAGCTGCCTGATCCTCCGAGCTTACATTTAAACGCTACGTGGATATCAGTCTGGTAGGCTTAACTTTGGAGCAGTCTAGCATTTAACCGGGCCAATCAGCACGCTTTCATTAATTATTGTTGTGGTCTAGGTGATGACGTGTACTAACCCAAATAGATTTTCCAGGAAGATCAACAATGCTAATTTCGATGCTACTAGTCTTTTTTTTATTTGCTGTTTTGTTTATTTCTAATATTTTCTTGATACTCTAATGTGCCTTTTGATGTTCAAAAAACTCCCTAAGAAGGCTGATATTTAGGAAGAATCCTAGTGAAGAACCAGGCTCAAAGGGGTGACCAGTCCTCTTCTGGCTGTGCCGGGGGGGGGGGGTCAGCAGAGTTGCAGTTGAAATAATCGAGTATCGTCTTGATCTACAACACCATTAGAAGGACTTTGGACAGGGACAGCAACGAGTCAAGCCTGGTACTCCACAGGTGTGGGCCAAGACCTCATGTCCTTCTTAGTTTGAAATGGCCAGAAACAGGGAACATTTTGGATTTTTTGTGGAGAAGGAGAACTGACCTGTATGGCTGGAACATTACAGCGAGATAAGTAGGAGCAAATCCATGTATTGATTTATAGGTTAACAATAAAACCTTGAAATCAGCCCTAACCCTAAGGCTAGTAATGTGTTAAGAGAGGGGGAGGGGGAGGGAGGGAGATGAGAGAACTATGGACTGTTAACATCGACGTCTCATGCTGAATGAAGATGGCTCTCCCCTGACTTCTGGCTGAATTACTTTTGTTCATGGATATCACATGGAGCGGAAGCTAACATAAGTCAAGTGCGTTGTTGGTTTGTTTAGTTGAAGTTGTTGTTCCAATCGTAATCAAACTTTTTACAATACCAACTGGAAATGCCCAGTCGTGCCCAAACACGATTAGAAACACAGGCCAACCAGACAGATATCCATTTAGCCTTTGTAAGCTTGCAGGTTCAAGCAGCGATGTGAGGCTCATAAAGATGCTGAGTTGGAATGCTTGATTGGCTGTGTCTGTGTGATGTCACAGCATGGAAGTGGGGGTGTGTGCAGAGGCCTATCAGGGGGAGGAGCCTCTGAGACACATCAACAGCGCCTTCATGACCTTCGAGGTCTGCGACAGCCATGGCAAGCCCTGCACGTTGCCTAGGATACGACCTGAACCCCAGGTCAGCCACCTTATGCTTATTCACGAAATACAAAGATTAGATAATCTAAAATGTAAATGTTAGTTACATTGACTTAGGGTCATATTTAATCAGTTTAAACAATATTATAATTTTGTCTTATTTGAATCTCACTGAAAGGATGGATGGAGACGCTACCAGGAGGCTATTGCTAGAAGGAAGATCCGTCTCGACAGGTGAAGAGATTAGTTTATTTGTTAACATCACATAACTGTATTAAAATGCCTTCATGCGCTGTATTTTTTCCACTCAGTGGCTAGTTTATTAGTTACAGCCAGTGCTGGGTCCGATCTAGTTTTTTAAAAAAAATCTTAAACCTTCAAACTTGTCCAGGAAACTGACTATTCTGATCACATCTTCCTGGAAGTTTCCCAGAAGGCAAAGCTCTCGATATACCAGTCAATTTTCGTTCCTACCCTCACCTATGGTTAGGAAGGCTGGGTCATGACCGAAAGAACTAGATCGCGGGTACAAGCGGCTGTAATGAGTTTTCTCAGAAGGGTGGCTGGCGTCTCCCTTATGGTGAGAAGCTCAGTCATCCGTGAGGAACTCTGAGGAGAGCTGTTGCTCCTTTGCATTGAAAGGAGCCAGTTGAGGTGGTTCGGGCATCTGATAAGGATGCCCCCAGGATGTCTCCCTAGGGAGGTGTTCCAGGCACGTCCAGCTGTGAGGAGACCTCGGGGTAGGCCCAGGATTAGGTGGAGAGATTATATTTCGACACTGCAACCCGACAATGGATAAGTGGCTGAAGATTAATTATTGGTTTGCAAATATGGTCATTGTGTCACGGTGGAAAAGAGATGAGCAGTAATGTCTAATTGGATAAAAAAGGTCTGAAATCTTAGAAAAGTTGCAATACAAATAAAGGGAACCTGATTTTATGAGTTATCGCGTAGCTTGACCATGAGATGACTGATACTGATTTGCACCATCGTGCACAAAGAACAAGAATGGTAAGATTTTTTTAATAAGCCTATGTACGTTTAAGTAAATTACAACTGAGAACAATTTGTTGTAAACTACCTGCACTTATTATTGGCACCTTTTGTGTGTGAGTACTGCAGAATGCGTCGTGTTTCTCCATTCCTTTGGGTACACAATATAACAACAGTGTGGTGGGAAACCCTGGTTCCAAATGTCACTGAGGCCCAGTGGATAAAGAATTTCCATATGGTTTCCATAAGGACACATACCGGTGCCATCGATGGCAACCACAAGTACATCATTAGACCTGTATGTGCGTCTAGGCTCCCGGCCTCTACAGTACACCTGGTTTTACATGTTTATTTTTTCTGTTGTGATTGAATAAATATTTCAGCAGTGAGCAAGACAGTGTGTGGGAGTTCTTATGTTTTCAGATTTACACAAACAGCCACTATACATGTATTTGGTTCCACAACAATTTATCTACAAAAATGTAGGTGCAAAATACAAAGAGTACTGTTAACTAGCAGAAATCTGGGTAAAACAGTTTAACATTTAGATATGACAGTAACCAGGGACAATCCCAAGGCCATGACAAAATTGAACATTAGGACCCAAACCACAAGCCAAAGAAATGTATAAATAGCAATGATGTTACTGTTCATAAAACAGGTCATAAATGTTTATTGTTTAATGTTTTAGCTAGGCAGTACCAAATAACAAGATTGACTGACTGACTGACTGACTGACTAATAAATAACTATATTTAAGCCAACCAAATGGGCCCCCTTGAGGCCTTGGCCCGGAACAACATTACCGGTTGTCCCCCGTCAATGTCACTGGCAGTAACATTACTGGGTAAACTAGCAGCAATTGGTAGAATTATTATTGAATATTATAGATACATGATATGAATGGTGGCATAGCAAACTTCAACAACTTGAGAATAAAAGGAATATAGCAATCATATACAGCTGTATTTGGTTAATGTACATAACACAGGTTCTTTCATGAGACTCAAGGAATGCCATCTCTCCTCATTACTCTTTACGTGGCTCTCAGCCTGACTCTTTACTCAGTTTAGCAGCTGCATATACCGCTCCTATGCTTGCTGCATGACGGTTTGCGTTGTCCATGACCCTCAGTGCATCAAGGAATCTGTGCCTCTTCCTCTTTCCTAAGAAAAAAAAATTACAACAAATTAATAATACACAAGCACAGTCAGCATAGCCAACGGCAGTTTTGAAAAATATCTTCTTGTACCGAGTAAATATTTGATCAATATTTGACCCAGCGACGCATCTATTTGGTCAAACCACTTGCTCCCCCGGTCAAGGTCGCTTCTGTTATTGTGATCTTCGATTTTCTTGTAATCTTGTTTTAATTTTTTAAGCTTCGCCCGGCACTGTTCCCCAGTTTGAAAAATATTCAGCTCACTTAACTTGCAGGCTATTTTCGCGCACACCAAATTATTACGGATTGCCATTTCCAATTCCTGCTTTATTTGGTCCTCTGCATAAACATAATAAGGCCTGGACTTAGTCGTTGTTCGATTTCTTCTCCATAAAAAAGTAATTCTGTTAGTGAACACAATTAACTCCTTCACTACGCTGATGACGGCAGAAGACACATTTTAAAATTGCGGCTGAAAACTTTTGCGGGCAAACTCTACAATTACTCGACCAATCAGAAATGTTCAGCACCGCAAACCCCACCGAAAAGGTTCTGGTACACTGGAAAAGTCCTACCTCCCGAGCAGGGACTGTTTGGGGGACAGATTTTGTTCCTCGTTCCTGGTTCTAGACCTTGGTTCCTATGGTGGAAACGCAGCAATTCCTGGAATGTTTCCTAGTTCCTGGGTATAGTTCCTGTGGTGGATACATGAAATGACAGATATGCTGTGGGATACAAATGCGCTCAATTTAAATCATGGGGACTAGTGTGTGCCACCAGCCTGTAACATTTACACCAGGAAGGATAGTACAATAAATTGAATGGTGCAACTAATAATCTGTGCATTGAGTTATATTCATGATTGGCACTAAGGCACATTGTATTCAGACTTGATATATATTTTGTATGTATTCAGGAAGTACATCATATCCTGCAAGCCGACAGAAGTGCCTTTATCTGTACCATGGAACCTTAGCAACCAGGTAAACGTGAATCAGATGCCCTAATGTCACGCAGTCCTGATTGAATACAACTTCACATTATTAAAGACGTTGTTGAATGTCGATGCAAGACCAAAGGTCATACTTGGTCTAATATTATGCACTGCCCTGGACAATAATTATTTATGAACCTTATTGGCAGTTTATACTATGAGTGCCTCTATATCATGTCTAAATCAGACAATGAAATTATTGCACTTACTGTGGTTGAAGAAGAACAATTGTCAAACATGAACATCTGTCCCTACAGACTTTGAATGTATTGTGAATTGTTGCAGGTGTACCTGAGCTACAATAATGTGTCTGCTCTGAAGATGCTGGCTGCCAGAAATGACTGGGTTTTAAACTGTGAGAAAAACAAGGTGAATATGATTTAGACTTTCACAAATTATCTCTTTTAGATCAGTGGTTCTCGAACCTCTGACCTGTTTTGCAATTTTGTTCTTAGTTCTGGAATAAAGTTGAGCCATGTGTTGCTGGATAAAATGTAATGCTCCGCTTTAAGTCGCAAAGTAGAGATTTAAGATCCACTGATTTTGGTAATTTGTCACAAAGTTTGTGTGCAACCACATCACAACTAACTTTGTTCTCTCTTCCCTGCAACTCACTCCTCCTTTATCCCGCAATCTGCGAAATCCCTGTTCCATTTGTTTCTAGATTCTGCCTTATTCACCTGCCATGTCCTCCATTCCTCAATCCTCCACCACCGTCTTCCCTCTGGGTGGCGGGAGTTTGTCAACCACTTTGGAATTTTTTTTTGAAGACATTCCATTGGACTTGTCAGTCACACTTCTGCTCACGAAACCAACACTTGACCCCTCTGACGTCAAAAACTCAGACCGATATTCCTTGTCTTTCCTCATCCAAACACTTGAGTCTGTCTTTTATCAACTCTCCAGTTAACTCTCTCAGAACAAAATCGTCGACCCTAACCAGTGAGACTTTGACCAGCCACTCCACCGCTCTCCTCTGTCTCTCTGCCCAAACCTATACGCTCCTCTGTTCTCATCCTCCATGATCTATCCCCTGTCTTCAACTCCAAAACAGGTCCTCCATCTTGGTGCTGGGTATATCATGCTCTGCACACATGTATCTTACCTGGTAGGTTGCTGCTACCAAACAATGTAGAATGGATCAGTGTCTGCCCTGTGGACATTTACTACTGGGGTTACCCAAGGCTTTGCCCTCTCTTCTCTATACACAAGTAACTTGGCTCAGTCATATCCTCAAATGTAGTCTCCCGTCATTGCAATGTGGATTACTGTAACCCTGAGAGTGACAGGTAATTAACACTGTGCCATTGTTCTGTGTCCTGGAGGGCATTTAACAAAAAGTGACCGAGTAAAAAGTAAATGAAGCTGAACTGTAAAACCTACAGGGTGAGGTACTGGATCCCGATCTTCTTCCCTCCTTCCACTGCTGCCCCGAACTACTTTTCATAAGCCATTTTATCCTCCTCTGACAAGTAATGCATTCAAGGGTGGCGTCTGGGCTGCATTCAAGGGCACAGTTTTGCAGCCATGGGCCAGGTGGTTCTATCTGGGGCGTTTGCCCTACAAGGACACTTGGGAAGCAACACACATTTCTGCATGTCTGGCTAAAATCTTCTTGGATGTTGGCCTGCCTCCTTAAGCTCTACCTCAACAAATGGAGCGGCTTTTTCTCCAGGGAATGCCCGTTAATTTCAAGACCTGACCATCTCCTTTATTTCCTATTTAGTTTTTATCTCAAAGAATGAATATTCACAGATAAGGTGTAACATTATTAATGAAAGATTGCATATCTCTCTACAGAACTGACTAGTGGAGAAAGTAGGTATTTGTGTTCCACGCCAATCTTTCCACTCATTTAAAAAATAACTGAAGGCTATTGGAGATTATGATTATGTATACAATGAAACCTATTTGAATTTTTCAGGTATTATAAATCAATTTCCTTTCATCTTTGTCATTAGTATTTCCTTTTTGTTGTCTGGGGTTGTTTTTCGGCATATTTATCAAAAACAATTCAGGAGCCAAATGATCCAGCTCTTCGTTTTTTATGTTTTTTACTATTTATTTAGCAAAATGCAAATGCTTTGATAGAATGTATGAATTACACTAAAGATATAAATGATATATACATTTTATGTAGTAATTTATCTCCTTTTTTATAACCTTATTTATTTATATATAAGTTGAAGAAAACCTTTTTAAAATCCAGGTTTAGAATGTGCCTTAAGACCTTTTAAAAAAATCTGCATCCCTCAGATAATCTAGCAAGTTGCTCCAAAGGACAGGTACAAAGTGTCTGAAAGAGGCTTCACCAAAAGTTTTGGTTCTGACCCATAGGACAGCTGAAAGACCAATATCAGATAATCTTAGGGACCAACCAGGCACATATCTATAAACCATGTCACAAGTAATCAGGTGCAAGGCCATGTAGTGCTTTAAAAATCAATAGGGTAATTTTCTAATCAATTCTATAATTCACAGACAGCCCATATATTCATTTAAATAGGTGTTATGTGGTGTACTTTTTTGGGATTTGCATTATTAAGAACACAAGCAGCTGCATTTTGAATTACACCTTTGGGTAAGACTAGACAGTTGAGAGTTGCAATAGTGGAGTCTGTGGGGTGATAATGCATGAATCAGTCTCTCAGTGTTTGGCTGGCAGAGAAACAAGCTGACCTTTGCTACAATATATTCCTGTGAGTGGTTTTCATTGCTTGACTGATATGGGCCTCAAAGTTCACACCAAGATTTTTTGCTTGATTGGTTGAGTGTAGATCAAGAAAAATTAAATGTGCAGTCTGTTACTCTGTTTGGACCTTGGCACCCATACAGTAATCAAAAAATGTTTTGCCTTTCATGAGTTAATGTCTGTGATGCATTTTATCAATGTATTAGTGGGGCTGAAGTCACCAGCAAAGTACAGTTGTGTGACAACAGTGTAGCTGTGAAAATTAATACCATACTTTTTAATGATGGTACCAAAAGGAGGCATGTATAGGTTAAGCTGTATAGAACCCATTATAGAACCTTGTGGAACTCCATATGTAATCTTTGATGTCTCAGATTTGTGCTAACCATGGGCAACAGAAAGGTTTCTGCCAGTGAGGTACATCTTAAAACAGTTTAAGACTGAACCAGTTAGTCCGATCCAATTGTGAAGCCTGTATAGAAGTATTTTGTGATCTATGGTGTTATAGAGGGCACTTAGGTCCAGTAGTACAAAGATAGACAGCTTTTTATCTTTATCCTAATGTCGTTTACAACCTTTAGGAGTGTTGTTTCTGTATTATGTGGTGTGCGGAAACCAGACTGGAATTTTTCACAGGCACTCGGTTAATCATTCAACTGTATTTAAACAAGCTTTTACAGAACTTGAAAAGGACAGGTTAGTGATTGGTCTGTAGTTGCTTAAGGGTCTAGTGTGCTTTTTTTTAAGTAGCGGTTTTGCTAAGGCAGTTTTAACAGTAGTAGGAAAAGTGCCAAGAAATGGAGAATAGTTGACAGTTGTTAGTATTGTCCTCATCCATGCAGTTAATAAACATTTTGAAAAAGGATCTGGGAATAAGGTCAGCAGTATGGAATTACATTTGTTTCAATAAGAACAAGCAGAGGTTTTAGTATTGAGATTAATTACTATTGAAAGTGAAACAACAACTAAAGTATTTTGTCTACATATTAATGTAACAAGCCTACAATGTAAACTCACTGGAACTGTTGATGTTGCCCTGCCTGGTTGACCAATGTATATGCATTTCCTCTCTTAAACCCACTGCGATATTTGTTTAAAAAAACTTGCAAGTGCAGTAAATTAATCTAGAGCAAAGCCCAGGGTAATGTAACCAAAGATAGAAAACTGCAGCCAAATACATAATCGTTTTAACACAATAACATAATCAAGAAAAAATATTCCCTCAAAGAAATGTTTGAATTAGTTTTCAATCAATTTCTTTTCACATTTCAAAAGATTTTATTTGACGGTGGTTCATCAAAGCAATGTCAATTGGGACATTGGGGACAACAAAGCTACAGACTGGCAGAGATGACTGTCAGCTCATTCGAATGTCACTCAACAACCGTAGGATGACATCAAGTGACCTACAAAAGGAATGTCAAACAGCACCTGGGGTGAAGTGCACAGCAAGTACGGTTCAAAACAGACTCCTAGGTGCAGAGCTGAAACCGTGCAAAGCTAGAAAAACGCCCTTCATCAATGAGGAGCAAAGAGCCAGGCTGAAGATTGCAAAAGACCATGAGGATTAGACCTTGGAGGATTTGACTAGTCTTTTCTCACAAGTCAAAATTTCAACTTTGCCCAACACCTGGTCTAATGGTTAGACACCAGATCAAGACCCTGTCAATGGCAAGCCCCATCTCCAGACCTGAACACCATTGAAAACCTCTGGAATGTGATCAAGATGAAGATTGATGGTCTCTAGCCATCAAACAAAGCCAAGCAACTTGAAATTTTGTGACAGGAGTGGCATAAAGTCACCCAACAGCAATGTGACAGACTGGTGGAGAGCTTGCCAAGACGCAAGAATGCTGTGATTACAAATCAGCGTAATTCCATAAAATATTGATTTATGAACTCTTCCTAAGTTCACATCAGTCTTTTGTTGTTGAAGAATCAATATGAATTTGTTTTCTTTGCATTATTTGAGGTCTGAAGAGTGCATCTTTTTGGGGTTATTTTGACTAGTTATTTTCTTAAAATTCATACTCTAAATTAAAATGTTTTTATTTGGAATTTGGGAGTAATGCTTTCACAAGGATATAAAACAACATTTTGAATTTTACTCAAATACATACCTATAAATAGAGAAACAGATTATTTTGCAGTGGTCCCTTGATTTTTTCCAAAGCTGTACAGGTGCTGGTCATATAATTAGAATATAATTTGATTATAAATCAAAAATTTGATTAATTTCAGTAATTCCATTCAAAAAGTGAAACTTGCAATCTAATTATTTATAATGCAATGTATACAGTCATTCCACACAGGCTGATATATTTTAAGTGTTCATTCCTTTAAATTGTTATAATTACAACTGACAACTAATGATAACTCCAAAATCAGCATCTCAGAAAATTAGAAGATTACTTAAGATCAATACAAAAAAAGGATTTTTAGAAATGTTGGCCAACTGAAAAGTATGAACATGAAAAGTATGAGCATGTACAGCACTCAATACTTAGTTGGGGCCCCTTTTGCCTGAATTACTGCAGCAATGCGGCGTGGCATGGAGTCGATCAGTCTGTGGCACTGCTCAGGTGTTATGAAAGCCCAGGTTGCTCTGATAGTGGCCTTCAGCTCTTCTGCATTGTTGGGTCTGGCGCATGCATCTTCCCCTTCACAATACCCCATAGATTTTCTATAGGGTTAAGGTCAGGTGAGTTTGCTGGCCAATTAAGAACAGAGATACCATGGTCCTTAAACCAGGTACTGATAGCTTTTACACTGTGTGTAGGTGCCAAGTCCCGTTGGAAAATGAAATCTGCATCTCCATCAATTTAGTCAGCAGTAGGAAGCATGAAGTGCTCTAAAACTTCCTGGTATGTGGCTGCGTTGACCTTGGACCTCAGAAAACACAGTGGACCAGATGACATGGCACCTCAAACCATCACTGACTGTGGAAACTTTACACTGGACTTCAAACAATGTGGATTCTGTGCTCCTCCTCTCTTCCTCCAGACTCTGGGACATTCTAAAGGAAATGCAAAATTTACTTTCATCAGAGAACAACTTTGGACCACTCAGCAGCAGTCCAGTCCTTTTTGTCTTTAGCCCAGGCGAGACACTTCTGACGCTGTGTCTTGTTCAAGAGTGGCTTGACACAAGGAATGCGACAGCTGAAACCCATGTCTTGCATACGTCTGTGCGTGGTGGTTCTTGAAGCACTGACTCCAGCTGCAGTCCACTCTTTGTGAATCTCCCCCACATTTTTGAAAGGGTTTTGTTTCACAGTCCTGGTGCGGTTATCCCTTTTGCTTGTACACTTTTTTCTACCACATCTTTTCCTTCCCTTCGCCTCTCTCTTAATATGCTTGGACACAGAGCTCTGTGAACAGCCGGCCTCTTTAGCAATGACCTTTTGTGTCTTGCCCTCCTTGTGCAAGGTGTCAATGGTCGTCTTTTGGACAGCTGTCAAATCAGCAGTCTTCCCCATGATTGTGTAGCCTACTGAACTAGACAGATACCATTTAAAGGTCTTTGCAGGTGTTTTGAGTTGATTAGCTGATTAGAGTGTGGCACCAGGTGTCTTCAATATTGAACCTTTTCACAATATTCTAATTTTCTGAGATATTGATTTTGGGGTTTTCATTAGTTGTCAGTTATAGTCATCAAAATTAAAATAAATGAACACTTGAAATATATCAGTCTGTGTGGAATGACTGTATACATTATGCAAGTTTCACTTTTTGAATAGAATTACTGAAATAAATAAACTTTTTTGATTTGTGGATGTGCAAACACCAGTCACTGAATACATCCTTAAATCTTTTGCTGGTACAATGTCCTTATACACCATTCATGTGATCCACCGAAACATCTTGTTATGAGATGTAAACTGCTCAGAAAAATTAAGGGAACACTTTTGTCACACATCGGGTCTCGGTGAAGGGAATATATTAAAGATCGAAATCTTTACTGTACATTGTGTAATTGGTTGAGAACAAAATTAAGTTACAACGGTAAATGGAAACCAAAATCACCTACCAATTGTGGGCTGGATTCAAACTCACACCTAAAATCAAAGTAAACTATTGAAATCACAGGCTGTTCCAACTTGTGTGAATCACGGCACCTCAATGTGACTTAGTAGTGTATAAGGCCCCCACGTGCCTATATGCACTCCCAAAAACATCTCCTGATGGTATCCTGTGGGATCTCCTCCCAGACCTAGATCAGCACATCAGTGAGCTACGTGACAACGCTACTTGGTGTACATAAAATCCCAGGGGTTCTCGATTGGATTCAGGTCTAGGGAACGTTAGGGTCAGTCAATGGCATCAATGCCTTGGTCTTCCTGGAACAGCTAACACAGTCAGTATAACGTTCACCTCGGTGTACCCAGACTTTTTCAGCCATGTGCTCATTGTGAACCTGCTGTCTGTGGAGAGAACGGGACGCCAATGGCGGACCGGCCAATTTTGGGGTTTTCTGGCGAATGCCAATTGAGCTGCACAGTGCTAGGCTGTGAGCACAGATCCCACTGGAGTCCATTACTGACTGTTTAGTCAAAAACATGCACACCAGTTGCCCGCTGAAGGTGATTTTGTAGGGCTCTGACAGTTATTTTCTGATGACCATGGCTCAGTATCTAGCCTACTTAGTACATCCACATGAGAGCTAACAAACTCATTGACTTTATGCACAGACACAAATTGCAATTTAAAAAGACACAGGTGTGGGAAATTCACCTTTTAATTGTCATTTTCACCCGTGTGTGTCAACTTGTGTGTCTGTAAGAAGGCCAAATATTCAAGGGCCTGTAAACTTTTGATCAGGGCCGTTTGGGTGATTTCTGTTATCATTATGATTTAAAAAGGAGCCAAACAACTATTTGATAATAAATTGCTTCATATGATCACTATCCTTAAATAAGATACATTTTTTGCATGATCAGTATTCTTTTCAAAATCAATACCAACATTTTATAATTTCTGCCTGGGTATGCAAGCTAATGAGCACAACTGTATGCACCTGTATATTACCTGTGGAATGGCAATACTAAAGGTGCAATAAGGCAAATAGAGCAGGGCATACATTTTTGTATTGGGTATAGTTTATATTACAACTGGGATAGTAGTCTAAATGGCATTTTAAAGATGCGCAAATGAGAAGTGATTTATTAAGGCAGCATGTGCACCTGAGAGGCAGAGATGGAAGCAATGAGGTCCCGAAGTAGTTTAACAACTAAAAATGCAGGCATAATTGCAATTTTAAATGTGGAATGTGGCAAATTTAATGTACAAAGGTGTATGTGCAACTGGAATGCAGGGATAGCAGCGGTGAGTTTCCTGATGTAGACACTTACCTTTAACAACTGAAAACCTCCATTATCATACATAGTAAAGCAGTGTCAGAATCGTACAAGGGAGTAGTGCAACAAGGTCCCAGAGAGGCAGGGGGGTATGGCAAGTGATGGGTCACAGAGTTCTCTGGGTCACAGATGTCAGCAGGGTTACAGTAGATGAGAAGAAATTCTTCCTTAGCCTGCTGGTGCGGTACTGAAGGGACCTGTACCGCCTGCCTGATGGAACAGTTGGTGGCATGGGTGTGAAGGGTCCCTGATGATGATCCTGCATGCTCTGTGTAGACACCACTTCTGCAGTTGTTCTGCGTTAACAGGCACCAGTGATGTGCTGGGCCGTTTTCCCCACCCATTGCAGGTACTTCCAGTTGACTATGGAAGAGCTGCTCAACCACACTGTGGCACACTATGTCAGAATGCTCTTGATTGTGCAGCAGCAGAAGTTCACAAGGATCTTGGTGTCCAGGTGGGTTTTCTTCTTTGTACTTCCCAAAGTACAGGCACTGCTGTGCCTTTTTGACCATGGTTGAGGTGTTGAGGGTCCAAGAGAGGTCCTCGAAAATGTGGACACCTAGACATTTTAAGGTGCACACACGTTCAACCTCACTATCATCGATGAGGACTGTAATCCACAATGAACTCCTTGGTTTTCTTTGCATTGAGCCATGTTGAATGCTTGGTTTTCAACATGACTGTGTTGAATTTTGAGCTGAAATCTATGAATAGTATTCTCACATACAGTAGGTGATGGTTTTGTCCAGGTGGGTCAGGGCAGAGTGTAGAGCCTTGGAGATGGCATCCTCTGTAGACCTGTTTGTCCAGTAGGCAAACCGGTAGGGATCCAGTGTTGGGGAGGCAGGACTTAAGGTGGGCCAGCACTAGTCTTTTGAAGCGCTTCATGATTGTGGGGGTGAATACAATTGGTCGGATGTCATTCAGGCTGGACGCAGTTGACTGCTTCAGCATTGGCACAATGGTTGTTGTCTTGAAGCAAGTTGTGACAAGCGCCGGGGCCAGTGACATGTTAAAGATGTCGGAAAAAGACCTCGGCCAGCAACCCAGCACATGCTCTGGGCACACACCCGGGAATGCCATTGGGACAATCCGCCTTGCATGCGTTCACCCTTCTCAGTGCAGACGAAACTAATGCGGTAGATAGTCTGGGGGGTACGTCTGGGAAGAGTTCTGCTTTCAAGCCTGGCTCTTTGCTTTCCCTGTCGAAGCGTGCATAGAACCTGTTTAACTCATCGGTCAACGAGATGTCACTGGCTGTGGGGGTAGGGTTCTTTGGCCGGTAGTCGGTGATGAATGCTCTGCCACATGCGTCAGGGTTCGGAGTTGTTGTGGAAGTGTTCCTCGATCCACAGTTTGTGGTCATATTTAGCCATCTTGATGCCTTTTTTCAGATTGGCCCTGGTTAAGCTGTAGGCCCCTGTATGGCCGGATCTGAAAGCAGCGTTGCATGCCTTTAGCAGGTGTCAGATCTCTCTGTTCATCCATGGCTTCTAGTTGGGGATGGTCTTTATTAGTTTATGAGTGGTGACATTGTTGATGCAGGTGTTGATGTAATCCAGAACAGAGGAAGCATATGTTTCAATGTCCATGTGGGAGTTAAGGGGGTGCTTGAGTTGCAAACAAACTCTAGTCTGTGTGTTGAAATTGTTTCTGTATAAGTGAGTCTGAGCCTTCTGGACACAGTTTGACTGTCCTCACTGATGGTTTCACTCATTTGATGAGTGGAAAATATTTGGGGAATAGAAATAGTGAATGATTGTCAGATTGCCCCATGTGGGGGAGTGGAATGGCTTTGTAAGCCTCTGGAATGTTTGTGTACATGGTCTAGTGTATTGTCTCCTCTAGTGGGGCAGGAGACATTTTGGTGTACAGATTATCCCTGAAGTTTAATTGGCTTGTTGTTATACTGTGATGATTACGTGTTCCGTTAATATTTTAAATAAATGTCATCAAACTTACTGTTGGTATTGTGAATTGGTCCGTTTTGAAAGCTCCTTGATTTTTATGACAAGTTTGTTTGGACAGGCTCTGCCATTCTGTGGTCCTCCCAGAAACAAACGTATAGTATTATAACATTGCAAATGTGAACTGTGGAGTATTTTAAGTGTGTGAGTTTTTTCTTGATCAGTTGACCTAACTAGGAAAAACCTTGTCCCGTGTTAAACTCAGAGCTCTAATCATGCTTGACACAATTCCTCTCTGTCACCCAGGTGAGCTTGTACACCCTGGAGAAGAAACGGGTATTGAGTTTCATGATTGAATTTGAGACTGATGTCTCGGCTGAGTGGGCCTTCATGCTGCTATCTGACCTCAACAGAAGAGTGGAGTGGGACCCAAACTATGAGTAGGTATCTGTTTATAGACACACACACATACACAGGTAAAAAAGACTGGCAGCTGGAATCATCAGGTGTCGTCTTGATCTGCATTATAGCCTGGAAGACTTTGGACAAGGGCAACAACAAGTCTCTAGAGCCTGGTACCTGGGAGGTGTTGGCCAAGACCTCATGTACTCCTATGTTTAAACAGAGCAGGAGAGCATTCCTTAAATTAACAAGGATTTTAAGTGGAGAAGAATTGACCCTACTCCCCAGGCACAATAATATAGCAGCTTAAAACCTTGGGTCTGAGACAGGAGGTATTCGTGTGAGATTGATGTTTAACTGGTCCAGTGAAGCCAAAGTGTTTTACAGTACTCAGTCCTGCATTGTAACCTGACCCCATGAGCGTGCTAATTTCATGACTTTCCCTGTGTAGGAGGTGTGAGCTGATTCGTATTGTGGACAATGATGACTTTCTGTACCGCGTGGTGACTCCCTTGGTAGGCCAGGGCTCAGCCAGTAACAGTCCTTCAGCCAATCCTCAAGGAATAGCCCAGGACTTCATCCTCCTGGCTTCCAGGAGACCACCATGCGACAGCGGGTGTGTGGCTGGCAGGCACACAGAAATACCATGTAGAAAGAATGCAACTAAATGTGATATTAACCATGTTTATTGTGTTCTAGGGACCCTTATGTTATTGCTCTACGTTCAGTTACTCTTCCAACTCATCCTCCTACAGAGGGCTGCAACCGAGGGGAGGTGCTTTGTGCAGGCTTCAGCATCCAGGAGGTCACCAAAAATGTCTCCAAGGTAGGAAAGAATACTGTTATCTTTGAGTTCACTCCCTGCATTTGATTTGTAGACTAATAAAATGATTTGCCTTTTGTTCTCCCAATTTGTGTTTGATGTGCCTGCAATTACCACTGGGGAAAAAGCTATTGTTGATGATTACTCCTATCCTTGCCCTTCCTAGATTTCCTACTTCAATCAGGCATCTCCTGAGGTCCTTCCTTACATCTCGACAGATATTGCTGGGCTCTCCTCCAGCTTCTACAGCATCTTCTGCACCTGCAACACCTTCCTTCAAGAGAATAGGGACAAACCTGTTTCTGCCAACAACCCTCTTTCTCAGTGAAAACAACGCCACTGTAACCCAGTGTCCTGCACACACTAATTCCATAACAATAGAGTTAGTATTGTACGAATGGGTTAAGTACACTGACGTTTGAGGAGCTTATGACATTTATGTGATTTCATCGGACTGAATAGTGAACCAAGGCTATTAACAAGTCTGTCAAATGAGCACTATCAACCACAATTTCCAAATCTTTTTACTGATGTCTATCCAAATAGATCTAGATGCAAATATAACTTAACTCACTATTCCTATTGAAACACTAGCAAGTTGAGCAGTCTTTGTGACTGAAGGTCTTGCCTTCATAATTAATCCTCAATCAAAGTTCCTTTTATCTTGCTGTCTTGATTGAAAATTTAGGTTAGCTGGGCCTGCCATTTTTATACATGCCACAGAGTTTGATAATTCAAGATTTTCCTTACATTTGTCACCTGTTTGTAAGTATTAATAATACATTTTTTAGAATTACTGTTAACCAAACGGCATTACAAAAGATTGTACATACGTTACTAATATCGTTTCATAATTTTACAGTAAATATTTTACAAACATTTGAATGCATTTGTTGTATATTATTTATCTTATAACAAAAGAAAAAAATGTAGCAAGCTGTAATTTTTTAGGTGGTTGACATCATATTGTAGACTGGTGGTTCTAAGCTATACAAAACATGATTTGCTCTTTGCTCCCGGATAAGTTGGCCATGAGGTCCTGCGCTCATGCCTCGTCCGTTATCCAGTTTCCTATCCTGGACTCCAATGTCAGGGAGTAATATGGCAGCTTACACAATGTTTCAACCATCACCTGCAGGGATGCGCTCTGCCACACCCCCTTCAGTAACGCCATCATGTCATCCAACAAGGCCCCAGTAAGACCCTCCCTTTAGGTTTCAAGGGGCCAGCTGGGGGCCAGAGTAACATATGGGAAGAGGTGGTTGACCATGTGGAGGAAGATCCTCCCGGTGATGTAGCCCTGGGTGTGGAAGGCTCCATAGGACCGGGCCATGTTAACCCAGACAGGTTGATTAGTATGTATTTCTACATGCGTTCAACAAGCTTAGCAGTGTTTACATGGGGGGGCTCAGACCCATTCTTTGGAATGTGGGCTCATGGTAACCATACAATGAAGACATTAAACTGTCACAGGGTACCATCTCTTAATGTATAACACATGTGGCACATTTCCTGTTTGACCAGTATGAAGATACATGCAACCCTTTGTTCGATGATTCTTATACTGGTTCAGCTCATGCTGCTGAATAGGTTAAGATCCTGGATCCGTATTAATAAATTATTGTATTAACCCTTCCACTAGGTTTATAGTAAAGCTTATCAACTTAGTTTTCTAGAATAGAACTTGATGCAAAATAGCTTTTTCAGTTTCCATTAAAACATACCAAAATGTAGTACCCATGTAAGGAATAACAAAATGTGCCCCCTGAACCTTTTAACCTACTCATTCCATAATGCCTCAGATTAACATGGTTACTCTAAACCAAATCAAAATGTTAAGATGTATTCTACTCAACCATAGCCATGTAAGGTTTTACATCAAACAAACACTTTCCAAAAATCCAAATTAGAAAAACACTGTAACTGTATACTAAGGTCCGTAACATATTTTCTGATATAACCACTTCTAATTTAACTGAGCAGGAAAACCCGTTTTTTCATGTAAGTTCAACTTTTTTAAAATTTTTATTTTCTTTACCTTAGATAATCATGTCTTACATTCCCCCTTGCTTTCACGTCAGTCAATGGAAGCTGACTCCATCCGTGAAAGCAGTGCTATCAGGACATGGAACAACAACCTTTTCTTCACATCAATTAAATAGTCTACAAATCATACTTTCCCAAAACCAACTATCTACTTCCACAAATCCACCAAACCTAACCAACCGAAACCCACTACCTAGCTTACCAATCTCTACGAAAGGGTATACATCCTGCAATCTATATCTGTAAGAAACAAAAACAGGGGTGTGTTAAGGAATGATCTCACCAGTTGGTGCTCTCTGGTCCATCTCCTCTGACCGTCAGCACCCCTCCCTCAGGCGGTCAGCGTTCCTGCCTGTTCCCATCGGGTCGCTCGCGGCAAGGCCCGTGGTAGCCTGAACTGTCTCTGTCCTTGCGGGAACACTACACAAACAGCCATCGTCTTGATTCCCACGGGTATCTACCAAAACCAAATGTCCAGTCGAATGTCTAGAGGTAGCTTCTTAAATGTAAAATGAAGTGGTTAGCATAGTTTCTTCCCCAACCCCGGGTCTGTAGTTTTCTTTGGTCATAGCCGCTGTAAACACTGGCTGGGCCAACAGAGATTACGTATCAGGTGTGTGCTTCTCCCCCCTTTACGAGTCAGTGATTGACCCGCGTAGACTCACTCAAGACATCCAACGTGGAGCAAAACGCGTCGGGGGCAATCTTGGTCACCAGCGGGGTTGGCAACGTCGAGTGTAGGGAAACTTCTCCAGCGATTCCGTGTCGAGAGTAGGACGATGCAACACTCCCAAGGAGTCCCAGCAATCTGCCTGGCGGAACACAATGGGAGGGGGGGGGCGGTCAGAGGGACAATCCATCCAACCTGAGCAAAAAGGACTACAACACAGAGATCAATAAACCCCACACAAACTTTTCTAAAACCACTGACTATATACCTTAAACAACGCTTTCCAAATTACCTTACAATATACCTTCTGCAACTCCCATACGTAACCTCGGCCATATTCCTCCAATCTGCCATCACCGAACGGAACCACGATTTGCTGGAAAACCTAATAACTCCAAAAGATAAATTTGTTCACATGTCCACACACCATACATAATCCTTGACGGCCCAACGTAAATGCGAGATACCGGCAATTTGAAATGGTGAATTCATTTTCAAGGGGCAGATAATCAAGGGCTCACACCTGTTAGATGTGAATAAAACGTGACAGCAAACAATAAAATTGCTGACGCTAGAAGGCCATTGGTGGGGGGTATTTTTAGAGGCCATGGCATGTCTCAACATGCCTTTTACAACTATTCCAAATGAGCTTGTAGGGCATACAATCTATTTGTATAAACAAATGTCTGGCGACACAATGGATGATTTAGCCACTGCCCCAGCAAGCTCCCCCTGTCTCAACACAGTGAAAAATCTTTGTAAAATGCCAGAGTATCTTTTAGCTTTCTCATGTAAATCCATATCAGGCTTCAAATAATCATTTTCAACAGATGTCATCATCATATGGTCCTGATGGCATCATCGGTCCGTGAACTCCAGCACTCACAGGACCGGTATGCAGCCGAGTGCGAAGAGGTTGGGATGAGGATTAGCACCTCTAAATCTGAGGCTATGGTTCTCAGCAGGAAACCGATGGAATGCCTTCTCCGTGGAGGGAATGAGGTTTTATCCCAAGTAAAGGAGTTCAAGTATCTTGGGGTCTTGTTTGCGAGTGAGGGAAAAATGGAGCTGGAGATTGGCCGGAGAATCGGAGCAGCGGGGTCAGTATTGCTTTCGCTTTACTGCACCGTTGTTGTAATGAAAAGAGAGCTGAGCCAGAAGGCAAAGCTCTCGATATACCAGTCGATTTTTGTTCCTACCCTCACCTATGGTCATGAAGGCTGGGTCATGACCGAATGAACTAGATCGCGGGTATAAGCGGCTGAAATGAGTTTTCTCAGAAGGGTGGCTGGCGTCTCCCTTAGAGATAGGTTGAAAAGCTCAATCATCCTTGAAGAACTCGGAGTAGAGCCGGTGCTCCTTTGCACTATTTCGACACTGGACTGGGAACGCATCAGCATCTCCCAGTCAAAGCTGGCAAATGTAGCTCGGGTAAGGGAAGTTTGGGGTCCCCTACTGGAGCTGCTGCCCCTGCGATCCGACAACAGATAAACGGATGAAGATGAAGGTTTTCAACAGTTTATCTTACATCGGTGCTAGTCGTTTTGGATTCTCGCAGTTATTCTAACTGATGTTGTGGCACCAGAAACATTTTCTGAGCATGATCCATGTTGTTTAACCTTGTTTCCATGCAATTAGACTGGTTAGGAATGGAACTGCAATGCGTAGTAACAGTAGTAGGTATCCTCCAGATTGGTTGATGCTTTTTGTTTTCTTAGTGACTGAAGTGTATATAATAAGACATGTACATAATTGTGTCTTTTTGTCTCTTTACTTTTCGAAGTTGCGATTCTATTAATTTCTATTTAAATTTCTATTTAAATTCCACTATTTGTAATACAAATTAGTAAATGTGTCACGGAATTGATGGAAGGACTCAGGCGCAGAGACGTTGTGGAGATAGTATTCCATAGTTTAATTAAGAGAGAACAAAAGAAACAAACAAGCAAACTCAAAGCAACTCCAAATGACTGGGTGTTGTAGCCTACGGCTAGCAAACCAAAATAATCAAACAGTCAACTTAAATAGGTTCCCCAATTGGAAGCAATACCCAACACCTGCCTCCAATTGGGGAGACCCAAGTACATAGAGGTGCGAAGATGGCTAGGGGCATAGTCAGGACGTGACAGTAGCCCCCCCCCCCCCAAGGCGCGGGCTCCCGAACGCAAGACATGGAAAACCAAGGGGGGGGGGGGGGG
>JACXGJ010004553.1:0-44531 GCA_016801105.1 Esox niger
ACACACACACACACACACACACACACACACACACACACACACACACACACACACACAACCGGTTTTAGGTCTCCATTTGTCCTTGCTAGGAAGGGGGGGCATGGTACAGCTGTTAAAGGCATGGTGATGGTACATCTGGGAATCAGAGTGGGGTAGAATAAAAATCTTTTGTTTATACAGAGATTGAAATCTGCCTCTGGTGTAACTTTAAAATACATTACTAAACATATCTGAACTCTGCCTATGTGAAACCTCTGTTTTCTTGACCCATCCAAACCAAAGATCAAGTAAGGGAAGCTACCACTGATCACTTCAGTAAAACAGAGGACATCTGATTAAACCACTGATAATTTCAGTATAGGGAGAGAAGAGGGATGCATTCTTAAAGTATTGGGATAGAGCTTGTATTTTGACCACTGACCTTGTCCTGTCAGGTCCTGAATATGAAGACAGGGATGTGTTTATGGTGGTTTCTGGCAGTACAGATGGAGGG
Organism: Esox niger; assembly: GCA_016801105.1. Taxonomy (NCBI): domain Eukaryota; kingdom Metazoa; phylum Chordata; class Actinopteri; order Esociformes; family Esocidae; genus Esox; species Esox niger. The sequence goes on from JACXGJ010004553.1 coordinate 494, forward strand.
TATGGGTTTGGGACACAGATCCAGAGAAGAACGCAAGTCTGCTTAACTGAACAAACAAAATACAAGTGTTGACTTTGTTGTCCCACTATTTATTGAGGGAACTGTATTTCCTAGCTATAACAGAAGCAATCATTTTATTGCTAAAGGCAGTCATATTGCAACTGGTGCTATAGCAGTTCACATGAGCTATTTAGCTAAATATTTATAATAGTGAAAGCTGTTTCTCTTGTGCTATAATTATTATGGAGCCAGTTAGAACATATACATTTTAAAACCCAAATAGCACGTTAGTTCCAAGCAAGCAAAACACATTTAAGCCAATGGGTTTTCCAACATACTGAAGCTTACTTTACCCTTCTTGCTGGTTGCTTAGGTAAACAATGAGTGTCATGAATAGCACAGCACTTTTTTCTTCTATACTGTTCTACATTCTAGTGGACCTATGTGCCTCAATTAAAGTACAAGCATACACAATCAAAATGAATATCAAAAACATATCATTGCAAATTAACATGCTGGCATATAAAACATTCAAACTCTGTAATAAAAAAAAATTAAAAAAATACATTGACTTTGACTATATAACAATTACTATTGTACCCATCCAGTTAAGGTTGTGAGTTGACATTGATGAAGGAATTAAATAAACAAGGAAATAGCATTGAATAACACATTTACTATTAGATTGATATGTATAAATATATTTATTGATACATTCATTTATTGGTAACACTTTATTTGAAGGGGTGTGCATAAGAGTGGAATGACACTGTCTTAACCATGACATGACACATGAAGGAATCATTTTTTATGTTTATGAATGTTGTCATTAGTTGTCATTCGGTTGATTATGTAATTTATTTATGCAAGGTTGACATTGTTTGGGATGTCTTTGTTATGACAACTTTACATTAACTGAGAAAAAATATAATTGTCATTAACTGAGAGAACTTAACCTGTGATAAACATGGGCTTGATTATCAAAACTTGAAGAACCTATTTAGCTAGCATTCTGTCTGCCATAAAACAAACTTTGCTGATCCTGAGGCTGGTGCTCATACTCATCATATTGAGCATTCAAGGCAGAAATGAAAATGGAAATATGGAGTCAGAGGTAAATTAACTCCTGAGTCACTGATTCACCTCAAAATGATTGATTGGCACCACTGGTTAGCCATACACCAACGTAATGGTGTCTTGGGCAAACTTTTCAATTATGTGAAAAAACAAGTCAAGTTCATTTCAAAACATTTTGCAGGAACACTCAGTTTGCACTATTATTTTGTTATTGTTGATGCAGGACATCCATTCATGTAACTAGTGGTTTGCATGAACAATAGGCTAAGTAATTTACATTATTCAAGAGATAATATACATAATCCAATTTGTTAATGTTTACAGTGCAGTAAACATTATTAATAAGGTAGACTGGCTACTTGCGTCTTCAGTGAGTGTGACTCATACAGAATGTATGGTTTCATTTGGGGTTGATATAGAATTTTGAAGGGCACTTTTATTTTAAAGGACACTTACTACAGTTGGCCTATTGGGGCAGTTTGACATTGTCGGGTGGCGTTGGGACTGTTAACGATCCAAACATCTGCGCGCTCTCATAACTCTTCAAGGTCATGTGTGATGGTGAGGTTACGGATTGGTCCGCCATCTCCCGCATTCTCCAGTTTTTCCATGTATTAGGTTCATTTAGCGGTTTCTCTCGGTACTCTGTTTTCTGTTCTGTTGTTTCTGTTCATTTCCTACGCATGGTCCGTCCTCAACTACTACAAGGGGTTTGTGACAGAATGACTCACCACAAGGACCAAGTTTATGCGAGGCAAAGTTGGACGGTAGGGGAAATCCTCGGTTGACCGGACAGTGATACCGAGGAGGAATACCCCTACCGTCACCCCCTGCCCTCCTGGGCTGAAGGGGACTCGGAAGAGGAGGACTTTTTATACCGACACCTTCCAGTCCCCTTACCGGCACAACAGAAACCCACCGGGAAGAAAAGGAGAAAGAGGCGCAAACGGGCCAAGAAGCAGCCCCAAGATTTATTTGGGGGGGTGCTGTATGGAAGCGTGGAGGACGTCATGCGTCTGGCCTTCAGGGAGTGGGAGCGCTTCCGAGAACTCCAGGCTGCCCTGGAGCCACAGCCAGTGCCCTCTGCTGCCCTGGAGCCGCAGCCAGCGCCCTCTGCTCCCAGGGAGCTGCAGCCAGCGCCACCAGCTGTCCAGGAGCCTCCAGCCCCTCACGCTGCCCCGCGGTAATCGCCGCCAGCCCCTCTCGCTGCCCCACGGCTGACGCCGCCCACGGAGGACTGGCCGCCCGCGCCGCCTGAGCCCGCCGCCGAGGACTGGCCGCCCGCGCCGCCTGAGCCCGCCGCCGAGGACTGTTCGCCTGAACCCGCCGCCGAGGACTGGCCCCGGCCCCTCCTCCGTCGCCCGAGCCAGCGGCGCCCCCTTCTGTCCCGGCCGCGCCGCCTCCACTGCCTGTCCCGGCCGCGCCGCCTCCACTGCCTGTCCCGGCCGCGCTGCCTCCACTGCTTGTTTCCGGCGTGCTTTGGTGGAGGCCGGTTCCTTTCGGGCCCTCCTGCCCTCTGAGCTGTTGTCCGGCCCCGTCTGGTATCCGGGGCTTTTGGGGGGGCGGTACTGTGACGGTGAGGTGACGGATTGGTCCGCCATCTCCCGCATTCTCCAGTTTACCAACAGCCATGAACTCATCCCGGTCCCATTTGTCTTGTCATTCATTGTTCACACAAGGTCCCAATCATCCAATTAGTATGTGTTTAAATGTTTCATGTCATCCGCTGTGTGTGGTGAGTTTTTCCATGTATTAAGTTCATTTAGCAGTTTCTCTCGGTACTCTGTTTTCTGTTCTGTTGTTTTGGGTGTTGTCCCTCTACATTAAAAGAGTATACCGAACTGCAAACCATTGCCTACGCCTGGTCCGTACTCAACCACTACAAGGGGTTTGTGACATCATGTCTTTCTGATCATTTACCCATGTCTATGTAAAATGCCATGACGGTGGTTCATTCCTTTGAAAAAAAGGAATTTGTTACTGTACTGTACTGATTCTTTTTTCCGAAAACAACACTCCTGACAATATCACTATGATAAATATAATCTAATTTTGTAACTGTATTGTTTAGGAACTTTGCAATCGTTGCACTGTAAGGGTTAGCTAGCTTTGGTTGGTTATTAGCTGGCTCGTTAGCTGTAATCTAGCTCCAGTCAAGTTTTTGTTAGTTCTGGCTACCACTTTGCTAACTTGCTCAGCCATGTTCAATTTGTATATTGCGAATAGTTTATATTATTTCATGCAAATTTTCATGCAAAGACCTAGGTACTGTGCATGAATGGATGTCTTGTATCAACCTTAACAAATTACAGTACAAACTGTTTTCTTGCAAAAAACAACTTGGGTTTATGTTCTGTGTCAACATCAACAAATGACACTACACTGTATTAGTTAGTGCATTTGTAAACCATTAATAACTTAATAAATGACATCTTTATGACATCTCTGTATTGTGCCACTGCAGTTGAGGTCAAGGAAAATAAGGTCAGAAAAAACATTCATGACACAGTTATGAAAGCATAACTTATAAGGTCAGGAAAAACATTCATGAGACAGGTATGAAAGCATTTGACAGTGTAAAAATACTTAATGACATCTTTATGACAAGTCCAGATTGTACCACTGCAGTTGAGGTCAAGGAAAATATTGCTGACACAATTACAATGGTCTCATGACAACCAATGTCAAAACCAACCACATATGACAGTTGTATCTAATGCTAACACATAAAGCTAAATAGCTTCTTCAAGTTTGATAATCAGGCCTACTATCACATTTATGATATGCTGTTTCTGACTAACTGCGCCACGAAATGGTTTGGCATTTGTTACACAGCTAACTGGAAGGCCCTGTAACGGGTGGTGGAAACCGCCCAGCACATGACTATTACCCAGCTCCTGGCCATCGTAGACCTCCAGCACAAGCGGTGTCTGCACAGGGTTGTGGCATTATCAGGGACTTTTTACATCCATGCCAAAAACTGTTTGCCCTCCTTTCATCAGGCAGGTAGTACAGGTCTCATCCGTCACGCATCAGCAGGGTCAGGAACACTTTCTTTCCATCTGCTGTAAACCTGTTGAAATCCGTCACCCATCACTAACCATATCCACTTTTTGTACTACTGGAATCTGACACTGCCTTGCAAAGTATTACATTTTTTGTTGTTGCAGGTACATGTCTATCTCATGAACCTCATTGCTGCTATCCCTGCATTTCAGTTCCCTCAGTTTAATGTCAAGTTGTCAAAACAAAGACATCCCAATAATGTCAACATTGCATAGAAATGACATAATCAACCAAATGACCCCACAACATTGACACAGTGAAGACAGTCATCATCAAGTGGAGAAAATATGGCACAACAGAGACATTACCAAGAACTAGATATCCCTCCAGTCAGAATTTCTGGCAAGTACTGGCTGTGTGTTACATGTGACAACAAACTCCTGTATTCTGCACATGAATGGGCTATGGGGTAGGGTGGCAAGACTGAAGCCTTTTCTTACAAAGAAAAGCATCCAAGCCCAGCAGAAGTTTTCAAAAACTAACATCAAGTCTTTCAAAATTATGTGAGAAAATGTGTTATGGTCTGATGAAACCAAAGTACATTTGGTACAACAGCACCGCTCATCACTGAAAGATCACTATACCCACAGTGAAGCATGGTGGTGGCAGCATCCTAGTTTGGGGCTGTTTTTCTTCAGTTGGAACCGGGGCATTATTCAAGGTGGAAGGATTTATGAACAGTTCCATATACCAGGCAATTTTGGAACAAAACCTTCAGGCGTCCGTTAGAAACCCAAAGCACACATCAAATCCACAAAAGCATGGCTTCACCAGAAGAAGATTAATGTTTTGGAATGTTTTGGAGTCCAGACCTGAATCCAATTGAACATCTGTGGGGTGATCTGAAGAGGGCTGTGCACAGGAGATGTCTGCGCAATCTAACAGATTTGAAGCACTTTTGCAAAGAATAGTGGGCAAATATTGCCACGTCAAGATGTGCCATGCTAATGGACTGAGTGCTGTAATAAAATCAAAAGGTGTTTCAACAAAGTATTAAAGGGTGTGCACACTTATGCAACCAGGTTATGGTGAGTTATTTTTCATTTTCCACCTCAAAGATTTCAGTTTGTTTATCAATTGAATTGTTCACATTATACAATAAAAGTGGAAAAAGTTCTGACATGATTTATGTTTATCTCATTATTTTACATCCCAAAAACCTGGCCATATAACAGGGGTGTGTAGATTTTTATATTTACTGTAGATAAACATAGGTATGTATGTCTTTTTCTCACACACACACACACACACACACACACACACATTCTGTAATATACTTTGCATTCTATCTCAAAGTATATTACACCAGCAGCACTTTCTTAGCCACCCACTCCATTGTCTACAGAGCAAGACTCAACGCCTAAATTTAGCCTGTGCAAATTGCCTTATAACAAAAAACTAGATGTTGTGGACATTCGGGGGCAGAGCATCCTCCTGCACCCCGTCCTTATTTGGGAGTGGAGCTTCCTCCCTCTATCCCTTCGCCATGTCCACTAGGCATCTCTATGTGCCTGGGGACCACAGTCAAGGCCTGACAACAGAGGTGCCTTGTGGCATAATAAAGAGACCCGTGCACCTTTTCTTTCCTTTCCAAAACTGTTGAAAAGGAAAGTAATAAAATAATGCACCTCCAAACCATCATGGATGCTAGCTTTTGAACTGTGCACTGATAAGAAGCCGAATGGTCTGCGGTGTCAATGATTCCCAAAAATAATTTCAATTAGCTATTCGTCAGACAACAGGACACTTTCACTTCACCTAAATCCATATTAAATGAGCTCAGGCCCAGAGACGGTGGCGGTGTATCATTGTTCTTCTTAATTTTTCATCTCTTCTTTGCATGGTAGAATTAAAATGTGCCCATCTTTACTTCTGAAAGGCTCATCCTCTCTGGGATGCTCTTTTTTACCCAATCATGTTACAAACCTGTTGTCAATTTATTTTTTTTGCATTACACAACATTTCCAGTCTGTTGTTTCCCCTGTCCCAGCTTTTTTGAAAGTGTTGCTGTCGTCAAATTCAAAGTGGGCATGTTATTTTCAAGGAACAATAAAAAATTCTGTTTCAGCATTTGATATGTTGTCGTTTTACTATTTTCTATTGACTATAAATGATTTAAAAGATTTGCACATTATTGCATTCTGTGTTTCATTACATTTCATTTTACACAGCACCCCAACATTTTTGGAAATGGGGTTGCAATAGCATAAGAGAAGAAGAGAGAAGAAAGAGAAGAGGAGAGAGAAGAAGCATTAAATTCTGGATTATGTCTATTAATCTTTAGACTTGTTTTTGAAACTCGACCAGATTATTCAGAACACACTACAAGAGGACAATTCGATCAGTTTCAACAATTTTTGTTTTAACACATTTTCAGTTAATTAGTTGAATCTTCACTGTGACTAATTATTTGAATTTTAAAATAACTTTTTCGGGTGGAATTCAAAATGAATTATTTTTAATTTAGTATATGAAGTAATAGCATACTGATTTGTTTGAGGGTCTGTTTAAAGCTTCAACAAAACAACACCAAGGAAGGGTCCTCTTGTGTCTGGGATGGAAATCCCTGTGGTGAGTACCTGTGACTACAGTGTGCCAAATATAATTAATGGAGTAACAAATCATAACAAATGCAAAATATTAGAAATAGGGAAAGATGTTTCAGACTCCCTCAGGTATGAATGTACATATCAATTAATATCTCATAATGGATGGAAAAACAATAGACCTCATAACTTCTCTGCAGGTGGGCTGCAGGTTTTCAAATGTTGATGAACTGTCCTCTAGCTGATTACTAAAATGAGTGAGATTGTTTGGCCACTGCTCAGTTACATATGCAGGCTCTTGAATCAGATATGTATTAGCAAGATTTAGATAAATCCTCTCAAAGCAGTTTATTGTAAACCTTTTCCTACAGCTATAAATGTCAAGAATCTCATGCAATTCTTCCTGGTCAACACTTCTGAAATTGTTTCGACAGGCTTCCAAACAAATTCGCTCAGCTTCAGTAATGTATCAACGCAAGTTCCCATGAAATCACTCCAAAAAGCTGCTTTCTAAAAGATAACTGGTGCAAGTTTGGTGCAAGAAGACACTTCTCTTCCTCCCACCTAAATTGTATAATTCGGCCCACATGTTCCAACTGTTCCAATGTGATTAATTTGTTCTGGAGACAGAGACAGTGTGTCATCAGAGCGGTTTTCTGTCATCCCTGGGAAGTTTTCTCTTTGCACTATTACAGTGTTGCTATCTTCTAGAGGATATCACCAATCTAATTCATTGTTCAGGTCTACAGTGGAATGAAACAAATAGGCATGTAAGTATTCAAGTAGAAAAGATCTACTACAAAAATCACTTCAGAATTGTTAGTGGGATCCACAATTTGCCTAGCTGATGGAGATGTGTTGGATGAGCAGATATGATCCTGTTGCTTTTCCTCTGTTTCTTTATCATCTTTTGGTTTGCTTGTTTTGTCAAATGGAAAATAATGCGTAATATTCACCTCAAAATCATTAATAATTCCATGAGCATTTGTATCATCCAGAAAGAATAAGTGCACTGCTTCCTCTGTAAATTGCTAATTCTTTTGAAATATTAGTTTTGCTTGTCCCTCTTATTGGTCTCACCTAGGCACCTCTCTGTCAACATCAGCTAGCCCATTGCATTCTTTGGTTTTACATTTGCCTTCTTCTTTGTTTTCAGTTGTATGCCTTTTAGACAATACATTTTAGCTTATTTCAATCATTCAAAAAGCTTTAATGTACTGTGGTGATTTTATTTCCTATTACAGGTACTGGATCACTGACAGCCTATCTCTATAGGAAGGCAAATGTTCTCAACTGCTGGTCTGTCATAACAGCAAAACACTGGCTTCAGTTTAACCAGAAAAGGAACCAGGCTAGCCTAGTTCAGATTAGAAGGGATGAATATTTTTTTCCCTGGCTGGTTTTGGTCAACAGTTGTCTATAAGGCAGCCTGTCTGTAAGCATTACACTATTTTAGCAGCGGGAATGCGACTTTCACCCAGCCATTACATTTTGCTAAAATAAAGTGGACAACAGAATGGTTTTCAACAGAACAAGTGTACTCTTGTTCAAAGATGTCTGTGGCTGGCTAGCTACACACACCCACACAGCCAGCGATGTCTCCATGACCGATTAGTTAAACAGGTTCTACACTCGCTTCAACAACAAAACTAAACTCCCCCAGGATGCCCCCAGTGTCAGTGTATAGGACCAGAATTTAAGCGACATACAGGTGCTGGACATATAATTAGAATATCATCAAAAAGTTGATTTATTTCAGTAATTCCATTCAAAAAGTGAAACTTGCATAATGTATATAGTCATTCCACACAGACTGATATATTTCAAGTGTTCATTCCTTTTAATTTTGATGATTACAACTGACAACTAATGAAAACCCCAAAATCAGTATCTCTGAAGATTACTTAAGACCAGTACAAAAAGAGGATTTTTTGTAATGTTGGCCAACTGAAAAGTATGAACATGTACAGCACTCAATGCTTAGTTGGCCCCCTTTGGCCTGAATTATTGCTGCAATGCACCGTGGCATGGAGTCGATCAGTCTGTGGCACTGCTCAGATGTTATGAGAGCCCAGGTTGCTCTGATAGTGGCCTTCAGCTCTTCTGCATTGTTGCGTCTGGCGTATCGCATCTTCCTCTTCACAATACCCCATAGATTTTCTATAGGGTTAAGGTCAGGTGAGTTTGCTGGCCAATTAAGAACAGCGATACCATGGTCTTTAAAGCAGGTACTGGTACACCAGCAGATGACATGTCACTCCAAACCATCAGACTGTGGAAACTTTACACTGGACAAGCAATGTGGATTCTGTGCCTCTCCTCTTTTCCTCCAGACTCTGGGACCTTGATTTCCAAAGGAAATGCAAAATTTACTTTCATCAGAGAACATAACTTTGGACCACTCAGCAGCAGTCCAGTCCTTTTTGTCTTTAGCCCAGGCGAGACGCTTCTGACGCTGTGTCTTGATCAAGAGTGGCTTGACACAAGGAATGCGACAGCTGAAACCCATGTCTTGCATACGTCTGTGCGTGGTGGTTCTTGAAGCACTGACTCCAGCTGCAGTCTACTCTTATTGAATCTCCCCCACATTTTTTAATGGGTTTTGTTTCACAATCCTCTCCAGGGTGTGGTTATCCCTATTGCTGGTATGACTTTTTGTGTAAGTGTATTAATTGATACCGAATGATTATTATATTTTACTTACCGGTTAGCGGCTAATTCCAATGAAGCGATTGACGTAAGGTTTGTTTTCCTACGTGCATCACAGCCTATGTAAGAAAAACACCAGGTTGCACCAAAATGGTGGCCGTTACGCACTCCATATAATGGACTTTAGTGCATCTGCTGTTCCTTAGTCTATTCTTTGTTGACCAATCGCTAACAACGTTAAGCTAGGTCATCTGATGCCTGGCATCCAATATTAATTCAGATAAGTTCTCCCAGGGAATCAAATGGTCTATGGCACGACCTCAGATCCAGTGGCCCCTCCTTACCAAAGCTGCAGTCCATGGAGTATCAACAAAGACTTGTTTCGCGTTCATCCCTGCATCGCTTTCATTCCGAAAAAGGACATTAAAGATCAACGTTTTAGACTAGATTTGAACAGGAAAATGTATTTAGAATATGATAATTTGTATGGAAACAGTATCTGGATGCAATGCGTAAGCGTAATCCACATATGAAGTAAGTACAATGCTATTTATGAACAATGGTATCCCACAGCATCGTTTGTATATACAAAAATTATGTACAATTATTATTCTTTCTACATGGTATGGGGATGTTATTGGTTTTCTTGGAAAAACTTGGTATGGATTCAACAAATAATAATTTTCTATGTATATAACTGCAAAATACTGATCTCGTGCTTCCCTCTAGTGGCCGTTAGGTGTATTGCGGTATAACCGGAGGAATGTAATTTCTTTCTAAATGATTTTATAAGGGTTTATTTCTAGGTAGAGGAACTGACTTTTATTGGGGTGCCTATATTTTCGACCTTCTATTATTTATTTTATTCATTTATTTCATTTATTTCAGCCAAAAACACTGTAATATCACTATAAAGGCATGGAAATATCAGAAAATAACTTCATACATATTTGAAAAATAAATTAGCATACACTATTACAGAAATGTGTATCGGAAAACTTTTTTTTGCCATTCTAAGAGATTACAAAAGGTTTCAAAATAGTGTCCAAAATCTTTTTTTAGGTGTTATTTTTGCCAAAGGGGTTCTGATCACCAGAAGCAACTCACAATAGATTATTTCTGTTACAGAAATAATTCTAGGACCCTGTGACAACTACGCCATCTGCTGCCCATCCTCCCCCTGCAGGAGGCGGGCCTCAGCGCTCAATGTCACCGGCCTTCTGACACCATTGCCCATCATCAACCCATCACACCTGTTGTCTCGTTTAGCGCACCTGATCACCATCCAGTCATTTTCCCCAGTATATATGTTCCCTCTGCTCCCTATGTCTTTGTGTGTTATTGTCTCGCCATTGATGAGCATAAGTCCGCTCAGACAATAAATATATAAATAGCAACCTACTGTCTCCGCAGTCTGCTTCACCTCCATCCTACGAACGAGCTGACAGAAGAACACACCGACACAAAAGGAAGAAAATGGAGAACAGAGTCGAAAAAGAGGCCGGTGTTGCGGAGGTCATACAGGACCACACCACCATCCTGGCCAACCTAGGCGCCACCATGGCCAACCTCATCCAGGCAGTTCAGCGCCTAGAGTTGGCCCAGTCCGCTCCCGCAGCACCGGCTGTATTACCGCCTCCCCAGCCTGCACCTACCGGTGTCAGAGCGATGCACATCCGGCTCCCCCGGGATTACGACCCTGGCAGCGGGTTCTGGGTGGAACGACCAGGCCCTTTTCGACCACTACCACTGTAGCCTTCGGGAGGACGTCCAAAGGGAGCTAGCATGTCGATACGTGAACCTATCATTTGAGCAGCTCGTTGAAACATCGATCCATCTCGACAATATGCTGGCTGCCCGAGGACGTCCTAGCGGGGGCCCGGCTGTTCCACCCCACCACCTCGACACCGCCGTCCCCATGGATCTGGGGTCGGCTGTATTCCCGGGCAGAGGGCGAGGAGGAGGAGAGCAGAGGGGATCAGCTAAGCGCTGTGGCGGTTCCGCTGCTCCGTGCTACCCCTCTTTCTCCAGCTCCAGAGGCGACAGGCATGGCACTTCCGCATCACCCCAGGTAGCTCATGCCCATTCACCGATTTCCTCTCCATTCACTCTCTGCACCGTCCCTGTTGAATTCCCCGGTTTTCCGTTGCTCTCCCAGTGTAAGGCGCTGGTAGATTCAGGCGCTGCTGGGAATTTCATCGAAAGGGATTTCGCATTACGCACGCACATTCCCCTCCAGGTCCTTACCACCCCCTTACCTGTGAGAGCCATCCCATTCAGTTACCCTCTTCCCTTAATCTCTGCGGAAGTTGAGAAGATGCACGGGGCCCGCTTTTTCACAAAATTGGATCTCAGGAGTGCCTATAACCTAGTGCGTATCCGGAAAGGGGACGAATGGAAAACGGCCTTCAGTACAACCTTTCAATCTTTCATCAACAACGTTTTCAGGGACTTGTTGTGCGAGGGTGTGGTGGTGTATATTGATGACATCTTGATATACATGGCTACTCGCGCTGAGCATGTCTCGTTGGTGCATAAAGTGCTTGCTAGATTGTTGGAGCATGATCTGTATGTGAAGGCCGAGAAGTGTTTGTTCTTCCAGTCATCCATGTCCTTTCTGGGTTATCGTTTCTCTTGCACAGGTGTGACTATGGAGGAGCATCACATTAACGCTGTGCGTAATTGGCCGACTCCAACCACGGTTAAGGGAGTGCAACGATTCTTAGGCTTCGCCAACTATTATGAGGTTTATCCAGCGCTTTAGCCAGGTCGTGGCTCCGATCACCTCCCTCCTGAAGGGTGGGGCGACTCGGTTGCGATGGACGGTCCTGGCCCATCCCGACCCGTCGCTCCAGTTCGTTGTGGAGGTGGATGCGTCCGACAGTGGTATCGGGGTGGTCCTCTGCCAACGAACGGGGAGTCGGAACACGCTCCGCCCCTGTGCCTTCTTCTCACAGAAGCTCAGTGCAGCGGAGCGTAATTACGACGTGGGTGATTGTGAGCTGTTGGCCATGGTGAGAGCCCTGTCGGCGTGGCGGCACTGGTTAGAGGGGGCTAAACACCCTTTCCTCATCTGGACTGACCACCGCAACCTGGAGTACATGCGGGCTGCAAAGAGGCTGACCCCTCGCCAGGCCAGGTGGGCTATGTTCTTCTCCCGGTTTGTGTTCACTCTTACTTACATGCCGGGGAGCAAGAACGTCAGGGCCGACGTGCTGTCTTGTCAGCATAACACGGAGGAGCGGCCAGTGAATGATTCTCCCATACTGCCGGCAACATGTATCGTGGCTCCGGTAGTGTGGGAATTGGATGCGGACATCGTTTGTGCACAGCGTGACGAACCCTCTCCGCCCACGTGCCCTGAGGGTCTCACGTATGTGCCGACGTCTGTCCGTGACCGGCTCATCTACTGGGTCCATACTTCTCCCTCCGGTCATCCTGGTATCGGGCAAACTATGCGGGCCCTGGCCGGTAAATACTGGTGGCCCACCTTGGCCAAGGATGTGAGGGTGTACGTCTCTTCCTGCTCGGTGTGCGCCCAGAGTAAGGCATCCCGACACCTGCCTATGACCCCTTACCCATTCCGCAACGACCATGGACCCATCTGTCTGTTGATTTTCTAAAAGATCTCCCCCCCTCACAGGGCCATACCACCATCTTTGTCGTTGTGGACCGCTTCTCAAAGTCCTGTAGTCTCTTGCCTCTGCCCGGTCTTCCCACGGCCCTACAGACCGCAGAGGCTCTATTCACCCATGTCTTCCGGCACTATAGGGTGCCCGAGGACATAGTGTCTGACTATGCCCCCAGTTCACCTCGAGAGTTTGGAAGGCTTTTATGCAGCCTTTGGGGGTCTCGGTCAGCCTGACCACGGGCTACCACCCCCAATCCAACGGGCAGGTGGAGCGTGTCAATCAGGAAGTGGGCAGACTCCTACGGTCCTTCTGCCAGGACCGGCCTGGGGAGTGGACGGAGTTCCTGCCGTGGGTGGAATACGCACTGAACTCCCATCACCACTCCTCCACGGGGATATCTCCATTTCAGTGTGTCCTGGGCTACCAGCTGGTCCCTGGGCCAGACTGGTACCCCTGCGGTGGACGAGTGGTTTAGGCGGGCAGCAGGCACATGGGAGGCTGTGCAGGCTCGCCTCAGGCTCGCTGTCCGCCGCCAGAAGACTTATGCTGATCGCCACCGCGGGGAAGCCCCGGTGTATCGTCCGGGCGACCGTGTCTGGCTCTCAACAAAGGACCTGCCCCTCCACCTGCCCTGCCGGGAGCTGGGCCCGTGGTTTGTAGGGCCCTTTAAAGTCCGGAGGAGTGTCAACGAGGTAACTTATCATTGCGTCTCCCTCCTGACTACCGTATTAACCCCTTGTTTCATGTGTCTCTCCTCAGGCCAGTGGTGGCTGGTCCCCTCCAGGGGTGTGAGGTTCGGGAGGTCCCTCCCCCTCCTCTCGACATCGAGGGGGCTCCAGTGTACTCTGTCCGCTCTATCATCGACTCGAGGCGCCGGGCTGGGGGCCTCCAGTACCTCGTGGAGTGGGAGGGGTACGGTCCGGAGGAGCGGAGCTGGGTCCCGGTGCGGGACGTTTTGGCTCCCGCCCTTATCCGTAACTTCCATCGCCGTCGTCCGGATCGTCCTGCTTCGCGCCCTCCGGGTCGATCCCGAGGTCGGTGTCGTCACGTGGCTGGGACCGCGCGTTGGGGGGGGGTACTGTGACCCAAAATTTGCAAGTAGTGAAATCCGGCCTAAAACAACTTGGACCTGGGATTATTAAACAACGCATGTGCGAGGAAGTTATTGGCAACATGGGGATGCGCCAAAGATCTACTTTAAAACAGCACTCACCATCTTCATGGTCAGATTAAATTTGCTGCTCTGGGCTTGACTGCTACACAGTCAACATGCATTAAGAAACACAACAATAAAAATTTGATTAAAATATTTAGTTTGCAGTTACTGCACTTTGCCTTTGCGATAGGGTTTTTGTTGTTTAAGTGCATCCAAAGGCAGAATTGGCATTTTGATGCTCAAAGGTCACATCAGTGTTCATGGTTTTCATCTCGCAAGCCAGTTTATATAGCACAATTCATACATAAAAGCAATTCAATGTGCTTTACAAAGAAATAATATGAAAATATTATAGCTTAAAAACAAATACAACAGAATAAGTAAATAGAGTAAAAACAAATAAAAAAGATATGAAGCTATAGAACCTGTAATGCTGAACAGTCTGGTTATATTTATCTATAAAAACGTTCTTCCTTAGAAACCATTACATGAATGCGTTACAACTAATCTACCCACAACATGTTTGACTGACTGGTGTAAAAATCAAAAGGCATTTTTCTCAGTTTAACTGTTTGCATAACTACTGCACGTTGCTTTTGTAGGTCAGTATACCCTGTATTATCCCCCATGATTTGACACTTTATATGGATTCTTTATAACCTAGTATGTAATTCTCAAAAGCCATGTTCCACCTCACAATGTCTAGTTTTTTTGTCATAAAGAAATTAGCACAGGCCAAATTCAGGTGTAGAGTCTTGCACTGGAGGAGTGGGTCGTTTAAGTATTGCTAGCGATACCCTCTCAATTCCCCCATGAATTGATACTCTATGGATTCTTTATATTCTAGTGAGTAATTTTCAAAAGCCATGTTCCACCACACAATATATATTTTTTATGTTATAAGCAGCGTGTCACGGTGAGACGTTGTGGGGTTAACGGACCAGGCACAGGCAGACTTGGCACTCAATTAAGTATCTTATTTTAAAACAAACACCGAGCACTACAAACAAACTTAAAGAAAGTAAAGGTTTAAACTCAAAAACGACACTCACCACAGATACGACACACAGCAACATGGAACAATGACTGACAAATGAGGGGAGCAGAGGAGAAACATTTAAACACATACTAATGGCTTGATTGGGACCTGGTGTGAACAATGATTGAAGACAAGACAAATGGTCCTGGGAACCAGGATGAGTTCATGACTGTTGGAGACATAGGAAAAGCGGGAGATGACGGAGCAGTCCGTCAGCTCACCGTCACACAGCACTTGGCATAAAAAGTGTTGCTCACCAGCCACTGTGGCTAGTGGTTTTCAAAAGTTAATAGCCACCCAGCAATTTCATTAGCCACAATTTGGTTGTTGGAAAATTACGTTGTATTTGATTTAAGTTGACTACGGTTTGCTACAATTTACTTGAAGAAAACTAGTACAATCCTTTCAAATATAAATGACCATTGTAAACACCCAAATCAAGACTACATAAAATGCATATGTACAGTCACCAATTCTTCAGCTCTTATAAGTGTGTTAAGCTCCTTTTGTATGAAAACATCTGCAACTGATTAAGACAAAGACAAAAAGAGTAACTCAATGCATATAACTGGTGCAGGTGTGTAAAGATTAATGGAAAATATATTAACTAAACTGAAAAACACAAGCAAAACTTTGTCAACATATTTATAAACAACAAAATTATTCACAAATGTCCTACAAACAAATGTTGACCTTATAATGTATGTGTGAAAGTTAGAATGAAAGTGAGAGTGGGAGAGAAAATGTCCTTACAGCTTTCTTTATCAGAATCATTCCTTCTCTGCGGGTCTCTGCTCGACAGGAGGCTTCCAACATGCCCCAACTTGATGGCTGGGGCTGGATCAAAGTCTTTGATGGAAGCAGAGGACAGCTGTACAGTCAGTAGGTCTGATAAGGTCTGAGTCTTTAGACTGGCCCACCAGTCACTTTTGACCAGATTCATGGCACTGAATCCCCACTCACAATCAGCTGTTGAAGCGGGGATGCAAAGGATGAGGTCAATCACTTGGAGCATATCCAGGCAATCCTGGACAAGCTGACTGATTGACCTCAGGCCAGGAGATTTTTTGTAGAACACTGGGGTCCTGGTATAGCCTCGACTTAAGAAAAGTCCACTGGTCCAGTACTTCCCCCAACTTCACCCCAGATCTCAGCAGCACATGTTCAAAGTGCATGATGAGCTCCTGCACAGCAGTGTCCAAAATCTACAATAATAGAGATAAAAGATATATAAGATGTCTTGGACAAACGTTTTATAAATTCTGTAACTTAAATTTATACAAAAAAAATCTGCATGGCAAGCAGGATCCTATGGCTCACATCTCCAAACTTGTTGTTCATTGTCTTTGACAGCAGGTCTATGAGGTAGTCTTTGGACTGATTCAGGGAGCGGTCGTCACATGGCTTTAGCCTGACACCCTGATACCGGTTTGTTCCCAGCATAGTCTTCAGCATAGTCCCAGGTCTACAAATTATGAGATGGAGAGAGACCACTTTCAGTTACTCAGTCTTATGATATGAATATTCATATAAAAGATTATATAATGTACACTTACTCTACTCTCAGATCCCAACCTGTCAACCCCAGACAAATATATGCATTTGTCGATAGGAAATAGTATTATCATAACTGTCCAGTTCCTGCTAGCCTACAAAACCTGGTATTGGTAGGGCACAAGTCTCTTGTAGCCTCTCAAAAAGTTGTCAAGGGCTCGCAGGAAATGTGAAACCCGCCGAGTTCCACCTATTCTCTGACAACTACGCCATCTGCCGCCCATCCTCCCCCTGCAGGAGGCGGGCTTCGGCGCTCGATGTAACCATTGCCCATCTCATCAACTCATCACACCTGTTGTCTCGTCTAGTGTGCACCTGATCATCATCTACAGTCATTCCCCTCAGTATATATGTTCCTTCTGCTCCCTTCTGCTCCCTTTGTATTATTGTCTCACTGCCATGAGCATAGTCAAGATCTCATTAAATGATGACTGACCTAACGACTCCGCCACGAGCTGACATATTCATGTAGGTATTACATTTTTCAAGCCACTCTCCTCGAAGCTTCTCCTCCTGTTCAAACAGATCTTGTGGTAGAAACAGAACAGGCATCTCAGGAGGTTATCAACTCTCCTTGCCAGATTGTTGTGGGACATGGCATCAGAGTAAGCTAACTCCAGCCGATGGGACATGCAATGTATGCCTAAAATGTGCGATCTGTCTCCACGCAATTGGCTGACTATCCCTTTCTTGACCCCTGTCATCACAGCGGCACCGTCCGTCCCACACGCTACCATTTTCTGTAGCCACTGCCCTGTCTCATCTTTGCTTCCTGTCCTACATTATCGAAGATATGGCCTCAGCGATATGGCTAGCATCTGGTTTGTCCACCGATTTAATACCCACAAAACGCACCTCCATCTTCCCTGCTGTTGCCCACCTAACATACACCAGCTCCTCTTCCATCACTGCGCTGTCTGTCGAACTGTCACTCATTACTGACAGGAACTTTGTAGTGCCTAATACTTCTTTCAGTTTTTCTCTTTTGGCCAAACATTGAAAAACATGAACTCTTTAGCTCTTTGGGTTCCTATAAGTACTTCCAACTTTCAGGCCTTTTTTCTCACCAACCCTGGAAAAAACGCAAATTGGCTAACATTTAGGCTAGCTATCTCACAACCTTTAAGACTGTATGCTAGCATTTTCATTGTGCCATAATGTAAGGCACAAAGTTTATACCTCCTTAAGTTTTACACTGGTCAGCCATTTTGTCTGCCATATTGTAATATAATAATAATAACAACAATAGTATCATTGTTGTCACAGTCCCGGCCTCCATGTTTTCTGTTTGTCTGTGATCTGTCATGTCCTTGTTTCAGTTGATCAGTGTATTTCGTTCACCTGTGTTTTGCCCCCACCTGTTTCTGTTCTCCTCGTTAGTCTGTGTATTTAGTTCAGTCAGTTTCTCCCTGCCTTGGTTGGGTCCTGTCCTGTCCTGTCCTGTCCTGTCCTGTCCTGTCCTGTCCTGTCCTGTCCTGTCCTGTCCTGTCCTGTCCTGTCCTGTCCGTGTCGCTTGTCATTGTGAATGTTTGTTGTCCGTTTCCTCCTGCTCCTGCTCCCGTTCGCCTAGTTTCTGTTTGTTGTTTTTTGTAGTGCACAGCACTCGGTTTTGTCATTAAAGTTTCCCCCTGCACCCCTGCATTTGCATCCATCTCCCTTTTTGGAGTCCCTGTGTCCGCGTGACAATTGTATCATGCTCCTTGAAACAACCACACCATCCTCATGTGAAACCATCCATGAGGACAGTAAAAATGTGCCCAGAGGGGCAGACTCACTTCTACAGCACCAGTTTCAACTTACAGTTTGTTTGCCATTCAAGCCACCCTTGACTCCCATACGGACATTGAAACATATGCTTCCTCCGTTCTGGATTAGATCATCATCTGCAACAACAATGTCACCACCCATAAACGAATAAAGCCCTTCCACAATCAGAAGCTGTGGATGAACAGAGAGGTCTGACAACTGCTAAAGGCACACAACGCTGCTTTCAGATCTGGCGATGCAGATGCCTACAGTTCATCCAGGGCCAACCTGAAAAAGGGCATCAAGATGGGTTTAAATGACCACAAACTGCAGATTGAGGAGTACTGCAAAAACTCTGAACCCTGACGCATGTGGCAGAGCATCCAAGCTATAATAGACTACCATCCAAAGAACCCTACCCCCACAGCATGAGGTTCTACATCCGCTTTGACAGGGACAACAAAGAGCCAGCCATTAAAGCTGAACTCTTACCAGACTATTAACTGCAGATGTGTCATCTGCATTGAGCAGGGTGAATGCACGCAAGGCTTCTGGTCCTGCTGGCATCCCCGGGCATGTGCTGGGCAGCTGGCCGAGGTCTTTACTGACATTTTCAACCTGTCACTGGCCCAGGTGGTTGTTCCAATATGCTTCAAGACTGCAACCATTGTGCCACTCAATAACCATACTCCCCCACCTCTCAGGGATCCTGTGGCACAACTCCCTTTGTACTACTGGACTATGACACTGTCTTGAAGTCTGATAATGTTGTTACAGGTACGTTTTTACCTTGGGAAACCTCATTGCTGCTATCCCTGCATTTCAATTGCACATGCACCTTGCATATTCAATTTGCCTTCATTGTTGCTAACTCTGCATCTCGGTTGCATATGCTGCTTTACTCCTTCAATTTGCCTCGATGGCACATTTGGAATTCTATTCCGAACTGTTATTTGTACACACACAACTATTTATCCCACTTAATAAATTTTCTGCCCTTTACTATTTGCACATCTGGTTAGATTTTGTTGTGCTATTTTTGTACTTGTTCAATGAAAATTAAGTTGAATCTAATTTAATTGTCATAAGCCAGGGTGTAGTAGTGGAGAGGACGGACTAGGCGCAGGCAGAGGATTGCAGTTGATTCAAATTTTATTTGAAAAGAACACAGAGTACTGCAAAAAGAAACCAAATGAAAATAAAGGTTGATACACAAACGAGACACTCACCACTGACCTGAAATGACTGTGACATGGAACAATGACAACAAGGACAGGTAGACCAAGAAAGATTTCGGCCAGAAGAATTGCTCTGGATACAAAGATTACCACAGGTAACCTGAAGAGAATTACAGGCAGCTCTGGAAAAAAACTGTGTGGTTGTTTCAAGGAGCACATTATGATCATACTTGAACAAAAATGAGCTGCATGGTCGAGATGCCAGAAAGATGCCCACCAATGCCTGTGCCAATGCCACAAAAAAAGCCAGTTTACATTATGCCCGACAACACCTTAACATGCCTCAGCCTCGCAACCATAAGCTCTATGTTTGGAGAGGGCTTTGGTGAACAGAACACCATCCCCACTGTGAAGCATGATGGCGGCTCACTGATGTTTTGAGGGTGATGTGAGCTCTAAAGTCATGGGAAATCTTGTGAAAATTGATGGCAAGATGAATGCAGCATGTTATCAGAAAATACTGACATACAATTAGCATTCTTCTGCATGAAAGTGTAGTGTAATGAGAAATGTCTGTTTCTTATTACACTACTGGGAAGAGTGGAAGTTTTTTTCAACGAAGAGGCACGCCAGGCCCACCAAGTCTCCAACACACCGTGGTGATGTTAATCAGTGTCCTGGGTAATATTTGCTTCTCTAAAGATCTGGAACACCAGGTTTAGGCCATCAGAGCCACCCGCTTGAGCTCACCTGGAGAGGTGTGAAATTCTGAGCAAACAGAAGAACTAAACTTATGATGTTGTGGACATTTATCTGTAGTGTTTAGGTTTTCCCTGTTACCCATAAAGGGTAGAAAAGGTTGATATGCTGTATTGTACTGTATGCAGTATGGGTCAAACTTCACAAGAACATTGTAGAAATGTCATTGTAATGCATGTCAGTCAACAACACAACAACCTCCCAACACAACGATCTAATCCAGAATCTTAACACTGTGAAATACTTCAGATACGGTTGCACCACTTAAAACAAAAGAATAACGCAACAAGAAACTTGCTCCCTGGTACACAGAAAATACTAGAGCACTAAAGCAAGCCTCCAGAAAATGGGAGTGAAAGTGGCGCTCCACCAAGTTGGAAGTATTCAGACTAGCCTGGATAGACAGCACACTTAAATACCAAAAAGCACTCACATCTGCTCGATCAGCGTATTTCTACAACCTGATTGAGGTGAACAAAAACAATCTAAAATTTATCTTTGATACAGTTGCAAAGTTGACTTAAAAGCAACGCTCAAAAAGTGAAGTGGGTCTTGACTTTAGCTGTAATGAATACATTAACTTTTTTGATGAAAAGGGGAAAACCCCAAAATCGGTATCTCAGAAAATTAGAACCCTAAGCGTCTCCTAAAGACTAATCTCTTCAGCCTGTTCTATGATTAAGTGTAGTCTGGCCCAGGGGCGTGAAGGTGACCAGAAAGTTCTGGTACTGTCAACTCTTGCTGTCTTGCCAGGTGGGCTCTCATCGCCACTGGGATGCCCTCCCTCCAGTGCCATTCGGGGGTGGAGTCACTGGCTTGTTGATGTCTCTCTGTTGCGCACTGGTGCAATTGGGCTGTGCTCTGCTGGCAATACTCTGCCCTCATTAAGGAAGATTGCAGTTGGTGGGTTTTCCTTTGGTTGATGCTTGGCAATGTGGGTGGATTGATTTCCTGCCTGTTGGGCCCTGTCCGGGGCTTCCTCCGGATAGGGCCACAGTGTCACTGGACCCTCCTGTCTCAGCTCCAACGTCTTATGCTGCAATATTATTGTGCTGGGGGGAGTAGGGTCTAAATGTTCCCTGTTTTCTGTCATTTTAAACTTAGGAGGACATGAGGTCATAACCAACACCTGTGGAGTACCAGGCTTAGCCCACATGCATCGACTTATTACAATTTGGACTCTTAATATGTTCACCCGGCACAGCTGGAAGAGGACTGGTCACCCGTCGGAGCCTAGTTCCTCTATAGGTTTCTTCCTAAATTTCGGCTTTCTTAGGGAATTTTACCTAGCCACTGAAGTTCATCACTACTGTTGTTTGCTCCCTGGGGTTTAAGGCCGGGTATTTTGTGAAAGCACTTTGTGACAACTGCTGATGTAAAAAGGGCTTTATAAAATTAATTTGATTGATTGATTGATTGGCGCGTGCATTGGACATTGAGATTTTGCATAGGTCTATATTACTATCCAACACAATGATGGGTTGAATGTGTAACCTATTGCCTATTTAACAACCAAAACATCCTACATGTAAAAGCATGTTAAACACTTGAATTATATTTTCATTTGGGTCTACTGTGGCGTATTGTACTTAATCAAAGAAATCTGGTTGCTTTGTACTTTATTTAATCTTTTTTTTATTTTAAGAAGATTTTATTGCAAGAAACAGAGGCAGTCTTCAAGAAATATTTGGGCAGAAATCAACAGCTATATTTCCAGTCAAATAATTGCATTTCAGTTTAAATAATCACTGACACGGTTGAAATTAAGCAGGACACGTGGAGCAGAGCAAAAATACATCCTTTTAATTGTAATGAAACGGAAAACAACAAAAGGAGCGGCACAACCAAGAACTGATGCACATAACACCAACACAACAAACAATTTCCAACAAACTAAAGGTAAAACAGAACAACTTAAATATGCTCCCCAATTATAGGCAACACAAAACAGCTGCCTCTAATTGGGGACAGCCAAAATTGCACCACAGAATTGCCTAAACACACCTCTGCGATCAGGTCCTGACAGTGGCCCCCAGGTGCATAGAGATGCCTGGATACCCCCAGCCAGGACCTGACAATTATGATTAACGAAAAGGAAGAGATTCATGTGTGTATACCTATAATTAAATAAAAATTCTCAGAAATATCAGTTGATCTCTTCAAAGTAAAACAATTCTTAAAACTTTTGTTGCATCTTGGTTTTCCCTGTGTAAATAAAATAAAAGATAAATAAACATGGAGAAGTGTAAAAAACATTGTATTACTTAACAAAATAATTTGTAATCTAAATTAAGATTGAGTAATGTCAGAGGTTGCGTGACAGTTGGAGTTTATGGAATCAAACAAAGCAACATAGCAATCCATGAATAGGATTGTAGAATACAATATTCTGCCGATTTTAGTGTTTTATTTTGGCCATATAAAAAAAGACACAGGCTTGAATTAAAGGGAGTGAACACTACACTGTTTCAATAACAGCAGCTTATGGCAGATGTCGATGTTCTCCCCATTTTTGTTTTATGTTTTTGACCATGTCACATGACACTGCAACGTGCCGCACTATATACCGTAGTATATGTGAACCACATGTATTACTATTTAAGCCTGTAGTCTAATTTCTGCTGCCATGTTCCCGTTTAACAATATTAGTAAAAGTATTTTAATTCATGTATTTAGTAAAACTCTCTGGTGCGGGCTAAATAATGTAAAGAACAATGACATTGAACAGTCTGCCATAAGTGGTTCTGTGGTCAGATTCAATTTATTGTCCCAGCTCTATTAGAGAAAAAACACATATGTTACGACTCCTTGACAAACACACACCACATTTCCGAACTCCTCTGAATTTATGAAATACACAAATTGCTCTCCACATATTCATTATTCAAGCATAGCCTGAAATAAATAACCAATATCAAGCTCTATTTATAGTACGCGCCAATAAAACCCTGACTTGTGCACAATTAGTCATTCATATTAAGTGGTTGTCTGTTGAATTAAAGTAAATGTGTTACTTCTTATTTTACTTAATACTATATGAATAGTATTTGCATTCAATTAATAACATTTACATTTGATATTTGAGCTTTCAATTATTGTTTTGCTTGAGCTTATTTTGGCCCTAGAAATGCTGTGTCTGATGATATGGGTGTTAGGAAACAAATTATATATTTTTTATAAACCGTCAGCCCCTAAATGGCTGACAAGATGGTCTTGAGCCGACCCTCTTACAAATGTACAGGGTAAATTTGTAAGGGTAAATCTATTATAATCAGATTCCATGTGACATCTCAAAGTAGGCCAAAAGTTCCAACCCATCTAACGCTGCAGAAATTCTAGACAATTTATCTATTCCAACATTTACCCAAAATGGGCATAGCTATAAAAAAGTTTTTTTAAGAATTTCCTGTTAGGTAATAGCTAATCAAAAACTGAAAAAATATTTCATACCTTCAATGCAGCTTTAAGATCTACAGTGTGCTTTTTAAGATTAACAAAATTCCTTGGTTTCTGTGGTCTGTTTTCACTTAGGTGAAGAGCATGTCCAATAATGTCAAACAGGTTTTGTCCAGTCAGAAAAAAACATCAGAAATTGAAAGATTTTCAGAGCAATTAGGTTAAAGCTGTATTGCACAGCAAGTTTTGTTGTGGGGTAAATATCCTGTGGTAGTGGTGATATTCCCAAGTAGTTCTTTCTCTTCTATTGCTATGTCCATTTCCGAAAAAAATATGCTGAAAAAGGTCCCGTAGTCCAGGAAGTAATTTTCATTTTTGTCCCACAGGAAAAAAGCAGAGGAGGCATTATGGGTATTCACAAGTTACACAAATGTTTTCCCTCTATCAGTATTGTTGCAATTTGTGAGAGGGTTGAGGTGACAGATAGAGGGGTGTAAAGTGTACCTCCTGCTAGGAAAGCCGCTCCATCTCAAAATGGGTGTGTCCATGTCCATTGGGCATGGTCACAGACTTGGACCAAGCCTCAGTCTGGCGAGTAGTACTCAGTTTAAGAGCCTCCACTTGGGGTACATGGCTGATAGTTACACCGCCAGGGTCGCTTCCCAGTGGCCGGTCAGCTGGTGGGGTGGGCTCGGGGGGCTTGCAGTCATAGTACAAGGCCCAAAGCAGGGTGAGGGTAAGTATCATGGCCAGGATTTGAGCCACTCCTATAGAAACACCCAGGAAACGCAGCACCTGCAGCTGCTTTGTCCCGCGGATGAAATTGTAGATCTTTGGTCCACAACCCTATAACACACACAAACATACACAGACACACACACAGGCCTTTTGAGAGTTTGAGAGCTTTTTATGTTGAAATATGGCTTATGTTTGAACCATTTTATAAATAACATCCATCTCATTTCTATGTTGTTTAAATATTTGTCTGTCTCACCAGGGTGATCTCACACTGAGCATATGACCACTACATCTGCTACAAGCTGTAGGAAAAAAATGAGCACCTAACACACTGAAAACAAGACAAAGAGAGAGAGGACTAGATAAGGACTGTACAGCTGTGTTATTGTGACAAGGAGTTAAAATCCTGCTTGCGACACTTTGACAGTGACATGGGGTCCTGCAGCTTAGCTGGAGGATGGTGCAGCTTGGCTCAGCGGCATGCAGAGTAAATGGGTGATGTGACAGACCGGGCTGTCTTCTTGCAATCTAGTGACTCATTGTGATAAACGGGGCGTCTGCGAGCACGATCGTGGTTACTGGCAGGGAATACACTCTCCTCCCAGTAGGCATTTGTTAGCTAAAATGTCCTGGTTGAGAGAGCAGTTTGAGAAGCAGAATGGATTTGCGAGATACATTTCTCAAACTTGGAGAGTTGGATAGTTGTTGTCAGGTGTGGAAAGGCCAGTCTATTACTTCCTGGCTGTGTGGTATTCACAACGTTCTAGAAGCCAAACTGAAATACTGCTGCCAGAGAAAGGGGTGGGAAGTAGATAGGTGGGAGGTAGAGAAAGGACAAAGAAGGAGGGATGGGGGGCAGTATGTGAGGAGAAAGAGTGACAAAGAAAGAGTCAGACAGTGGAAGGAAGATAGGTGGGAGGAAAGTAGACAGAGAGGGAGTAAAAGACAAAGAGAAAAATAGAGCAAGGAAGAGACAGATGGAAAGTCCCATGGAGAAAGAGAGGAAGGAAATGAGCAGGACACATTACCCTTGACATCCTCCTTGGCTAACTGACTGACTGACTTGTTCTCGCCTCATTCGCTAGCACGCACCCACGTACGCAGGCGCACACACACACACACACACACACACACCATCCCTTTGTCTCCATGTATGCCTGGTTACACTTTGTGAGGCATATCCCAGCAGCAGTACATTCATAAGAAATGCTCTGTGTTTACATTTATCCCAATTAGTAGCCCCTTACCCTTTCTCTACATTGACACTTTCTTTACTTCCTGCTACATTTCTCCCATCAACCCACCTGTTACCTCGCTTTTTCCACTGTTCCTCTACCAGCGCTCACACCTCTTATTCTCAAGCTGCTGTCTAGGTTCAGGTGTGTTTGTCTGGGC
Organism: Esox niger; assembly: GCA_016801105.1. Classification (NCBI taxonomy): domain Eukaryota; kingdom Metazoa; phylum Chordata; class Actinopteri; order Esociformes; family Esocidae; genus Esox; species Esox niger. Next base: position 26,425 of record JACXGJ010004553.1, read on the forward strand.
ATTAGGGTAGGAACAGTTTGCCCACTAGGCATCTTTCACCAAGGTGACAAGGGAGAGCCTGCTACAGCCACACTGAAGCCTCAACACCTGACTAATGCCATGAGAAGAGGAACTGTTTCAATACGGCAAGAAGAACAGTTGCTATGGATCGTGTGTAAACTGTGTTTACTAAACACAGCTGGCAGGCAAAGCTCAGATGGAGGAGGTCATATGAGAAGTGGGACAGGATTGTTTTCTTGAGAGGTTAGACTGGGACATTCAATGAGCTGATGATCTTTTCCCAAAGTGTGTGTTTGTGTGTGCAGGTTTGAGAGGGAGAAAGAGACTAATGAAAATAAAGAGAGTATAGTGTATGTGCTTAGTTTTCTCTCTCTATTTGAATGGCAGGCTTGCTGGCATTAGTTGGAATATCTCGCACTGTTCTGAGTGTTCACCTCAGCCCAACACAGCATCATACCTTGTACTCTGTCTTGCTTGATTAGGCCTAATAGTTGCACTCAGTCTCAACAATCTGGCAAGCGTAGACCCCAGAAGGCACACCACTATCAAGTCTTGGATTGGCTTAAATTGCATTTTATGGATTTCCTTCAACAAGTAAGGCAGATCATTTCAGACTGCAAATGTTCCTCCCAATAGAGTCAGGTTGTGTTGACTGTAATAATTGGAAAACTCAATCAAATCATGTTCACTGTGTAGAATGTAAGTAGCCTATTTGAAACTTTGTTGTGTGTTATTGTTTGTTCCTCTTCTAAACTAACAGGTTTGCAAATTTGCAAATGGATAATTATTATAATTGTATTTTTGCTATGATGACAACTTATTTTTGGTGTCATTGCCTCTCAAAGAATTAACTAGCATTGCTAGCCTCTCTCCCTGTCTGGCTGTCTGGCTTACCAGGAGTTGAAATGCACATAGAAATTAGCTGATAGAAATGTGATAGCTCCATTTATGTTGTCAAGTAACTCAATTGTTCTATTGGAGGGATAATTTTGGCATATTATTTTGTATATTAGCCTTTTCTTTTTATTAAATATGGAGGCAAACTCTTCCATTATGTGCATATTCAAAATGCCTTGTCCAATTACATTAGGCCTGTACTGCATGATAATAATAGAATAGTTTTATTTCTATTGAAGCCAAGTCAATAAGGCATTGGCCAATCCTCCTGAGGCTACAAGGAGCTGTACTGACCATTCGTAATGATCCTAACCCTTCTCTTAGATTAGTGACGGTCACAAAAAATGGTCACCAGAGATCAAGCCTAAACATAAGTACAAGGTCAGTGCGTCAGTCAGTTAGTAGGAAGTTCCACAAGTGTCCTTGGGGGAAACTGAACTGGCTGGCCCTAACTGAAAGCAAATATGGATGGAAAACAAGGTTCAATAGGTGTGAATGGGCACAAGAAGGGTTAATTCACCTCTTGGTGAAGATCACTGAGGTCACGGTAGTGGGCGTGGCGAGCACATCCTGGATACTGATTAGAGCAGCAGGAGTCAGGTGGCCATTCCATCTCTGTCATCTCTAGCCAGTCGGTGAAGTAGATCACCCCACAACATTTAAACTGAAAAACACAGTGAAAGGTTATACATTATGATAGCCTTCTGCCGAAAGAAGAATTGCCTTTCTGAATAGATGATGGGGCTCAAAAATAATTGCGTGGTGCACAACTTCTGGGTACTCTTATGGGGATATAGGGTCCTCCCAAAATATAAAGGTATAAATACTCTCTTAATATCCACTTGCAGTCACCCATATACACATGCCCTGAAAAAGTATTGTCCCATTACGTATTTTTATATATTTGCCGATTTTGATCTCTGTATGTTATACATTTTCAAAAAAAAAACAATAGTAAATAATGGGAGTCTGCATGAACAGATAACTTGATCTGTATACTTATTACATTTATTTAATGAATAAAATCAAGCAGCACTCAATACTACCCTATATAAATATGATAATTTTGACACTCAATTACTGCTTGTATAGAATGACAGCAGCCCAACATTGCCGTAGTTATTGATTAGTCTCTTACATGGAAGAATTTTATACCACTCTTCCATATTAATTTGAGGTTTTTGAGTATGAACTGCTTATTTCATGTCCTGACACAATATTTCAATTGACTTCAATTTCCATTCTCTTTTCAAATTCTCTGATACAGTGAAGATATTATGGTTCCTTCAATTATTGGAAATCTTCCAGGTTCTTTTGCATCAACACATTACTAAAACATCAAAACAAAAACAACCACTTCCCTGTTTGATTGTTAATATGAGGTCAATCATGTAGAATGCTGTGATTGGTTTTTGATCAGAATTATGGCTACTCACGTTGATTAAGTCAGCTCAAGGTTGCCAAAATACACAGGTGACTTGTCATACTTGTATGTCTGGCAAAAACTATTCACTGCATTTCACAACATTGACCCAGTCAAGCATGTGCATGATAGAAGGATGTTTTGAAGATGCATTTTGGCCTCAGAAACTGTAAGAATTTTCATATTTGAAGGAACCATAAAGAATCTGAATTTGAAGTGCATCTGTGTCATGTAGCAAGACAATAATCCAAAACAACCCTACAGGTGTAAATCAAAATTTTGAAACAAGTCAATGTTTAGAGCCAATCCCAAATTAGACTTGTTTCAAGCATGAACAAAGCATGTTTTGATCAATAACCTACAAATGTTGGTTAAAAGCCTTTCTACATGGAAAAGTGGGCCAAAATTATGCAACTGCATTGTGAGAGTCATTATGCAAAACCGGTTATTGAGAGTACGGTAATCACATTCTCACAGAAGGGCATCAGCTGTTGCATAACTTTTTTCATTATACTGTAAATAAGTATTTTAAATCCTGCGTTTGTTCACTCTGGTTACTAGGTTCTGGTTATATTCAGAGAACCAATTTTCACATTTGAAAACATTCAGTGATCAAAATGTTCAAATAAAGCTTAGTGCTTAAAGTTAATCTACTGCCACTTTGATCATGTTGTGATAGGACACCAACAAGTTATGGTAGGGCTGTCAAAGTTAATGTGATTCATTTAAAAATATTTACCAAATGTTCAATAGGTGTGATCTACAAGGGCTACAATTAGGCCCTGACAGTTATTGTGGTCATTTGGGGGCCGACATATAAGGACTGTTACACCATAGTCTAATGCAGTGGTTTTCAAACCTCTGTTTGCAGAACCCCAGGAGTACCACAGCTTAGCTGTAGCCCTGAACTTGCACAGCATATTCACTAACAAAGGGCTTGAGTATTAGTAGAGAAGTTAAATCAGGTGTGCAAGCTCAGGAATAGTTCAAATACCCGGACCGGCTGAAGTCGCAGAGGAGAGGTTTGAAAACTATTGGTCTAATGGACTGACTTGGACATGCACTTATTTAATTAGTAAAGTCAAACACTGTCCATAGTTTACAATAGAACACAGTATTCCAATCAATTGCTATTAACTGTTGGTTGATAGCACTAATATCGACAATGAAAAAGTTTAATCAGTTTATCCCATATAGGATGTTCGTGAACTCTGAGGTAGTGACCTCTCACCTCAGTCTGAAAGGTGTTCCAGGCATATGTAAGCCATTGGTAATGCTGCAAGCCATAGTTGGGCATCCTGGACTTTAAACTGATCATATCTGACCTCTGAATGGAGGGCTGGGAAAGAACACAGGAGTCTCATTCAGTATAGTCAGTATACAGTAAGCACAAATGCCAAGAATGATACACCACAGGAGTGATTTTTACTAAACTTAGGTGAGCAATTCAGATAGAGATCCAAACTGACAAGAAAATGCAAAGTGATACCGTGGTCTACTCATTGCTGAATGCAACATAGCTGCATCACTTCAGCCAGGTGAATCCTGGTGGGTTTATACAAACAGTGCTTTGAGGTCCAAAAGAGGCAGATGAAAAATGGCTCAGCAAAGCCTAGGGTGCAACTGGCGATAGGATCCTGGTTGGTTAGGATCCTGGTTGGCAGGATAAAAATGAAACAGAAAGGGAAACGCCAACCTGTTTCTATAGCAAATCATAGTAAGTATTTGCGATTATGGCCATCACTAGACACATTTTTGTAGCAACGTAGCTACAATTTTGGTGTACATCAACACCAAAATTCATGCTCTAGCCTACCAAATGGGCAAATACATTCTGTGGCACATTTGTACTGACATAGTACAAATTAGTACACAAATTAGTACACATTAGTACACATTTGTACTTCTACCTTCCATACTACCCACCCACTAAGCCAGAGTAAGTCAGTGGAGTGGGGAGCCAGGAGCAGAGCATGTGAACCTGAGTGCGGCACGGTTTTTCAAAATGTTGATGTTGTGACCATCTGTAACACTCCAACTTCCAGTTAGCCATGATCTTTGGTTCCCTGCCCAGCATTTGTAGCCTTCATAATCAGAAAATTACGTATTTAAAGGAAGTGATATGAAGCAGTTTTTTTTCCCGTTGAGCGCAGAGTGATTATTAACAGAGTGGAAAAGGACTCATTGATGCAAGAACCACTCCATGAGAAATTAGTAGGATTTCTGTCTTTTCAGCTCCGCTCACATGCATCGCAATGAGGCTTGTAGTTGTTGTAAGCCAGGAAATGCCATCGATTACAGCAAGTTTGTGCTGGCAAACTTTGTGGTTGATCGAGCAGTGTGTTTAGAAGCAAAATGGCTAAGCAACTGAAACTTGATGAAAAATGCATCTGTGGATAAACATTAATCCATTAATGTTGCAGATTAGTATCTAAAATAAAATGTCTGTTACTGACCAATAAATAGTAGCCTGAAATGTGGTTAGTGAAGAGGGCTGGTTAACCTTTGACACCAGCCGGTACAATTTAAATATGTTCATACACAGACGAGTATATTGTCCTGAAAAAAGACAATGACCTGAAATATATTAATGAGGAGGAACTCTTCTCTGCAGGCCTGTGAATGTTCAAGGGAACACGAAAAGTCCCAAGGGCAAACTTATTTTTGCAAGCTTGTGCGCAAGCTTGTGTCTGGAATGCCACTGATTCACAGCCTGTTTGCTTTTGTTGGGTTATGACTGTGTGTATGTGTGGTGTAGGGTTCACATATAAAAAGGGAGTTGAAATGATGCTAATATAGAGGCTTTACAGATAAAGTGGGGAGAACAAGTATTTGATACACTCCTACTTACAAAGCATGTAGAGGGCTGTAATTTTATCATAGGTACACTTCAACTGTGAGAGACTGAATCTAAAACAAAAATCCAGAAAATCCCATTGTATGATTTTCAAATAATTAATTAGCATTTTATTGCATGACATAAGTATTTGATACATCAGGGATTTTGGCCAACTCCTCCATACAGACCTCCAGATCCTTCAGGTTTCGGGACTGTCGCTGGGCAATATGGACTTTCAGCTCTCTCCAAATATTTTCTATTGGGTTCAAGTCTGGAGACTACGAAGCCATTCCTTAGTTGACCTAGCTGTGTTTCGGGTCGTTGTCATGCTCGAAGACCCAGCCACGACCCATCTTCAATGCTCTTACTGAGGGAAGGAGGTTGTTGGCCAAGATCTCATGATACATGGCCACATTCATCCTCCCCTCAATACGGTGCAGTTGTCCTGTCCCCTTTGCAGAAAAGCATCCCCAAAGAATGATGTTTCCACCTCCCTGCTTAACGATTGGGATGGTGTTCTTGGGGTTTCCTCATCCTTCTTCCCCCAAACACGGCAATTTTTTTGTCTCATCAGACCACATGACCTTCTGCCGTTCCTCCTCTGGATCATCCAGATGGTCATTGGCTAACTTCAGATGGGCCTGGACATGCACTGGCTATAGCAGGGGGACCTTGCGCATGCTGCAGGATTTTAATCCATGATGGCATAGTGTGTTACTAATGGTTTTCTTTGAGACTCTGGTCCCAGCTCTCTTCACGTCATTGACCAGGTCCTGCCGTGTAGTTCTGGGCTGATCTCTCACCTTCCTCATGATAATTGATGCCCCACAAGGTGAGACCTTGCATGGAGCCCCAGACCAAGGGAGATTGACCGTCATCGTGAACTTTTTTTACCATTTTCTAATAATTGCGCCAGCAGTTGTTGCCTCCTCATCAAGCTGTTTGCCTATTGTCCTGTAGCCCTTCCCAGCCTTGCGCAGGTCTATAATTTTATCTCTGATGTCCTTACACAGCTCTCTGGTCGTGGCCATTGTAGAGCGGTTGGAGTCTGTTTGATTGGGTGTGTGGACAGGTGTCTTTTATTCAGGTAACAAGTTCAAACAGTTGCAGTTAATACAGGTAATGAGTGGAGAACAGGAGGGCTTCTTAAAGAAAAACTAACAGGTCTTTGAGAGCAGGAATTCTTACTGGTTGGTATGTGATCAAATACTTATGCCATGCAATAGCATGCAAATTAATTATTTAAAAATCATACAATGTAATTTTCTGGATTTTCATTTTAGATTCCGTCTCTCACAGTTGAAGTGTACCTATGGTAAATTACAGACCTATACATGCTTTGTAAGTAGGAAAACCTGCAAAATCATCAGTGTTTAAAATACTTGTTCTCCCCACTGTAAGTAATATCTGCTGGCTCTTGGCTGTTGTTTTCCCCTGAATAAAAAATATATGAATGAATAATAAATGTTAACCACATGGTAGCGCTAACATATCTTGCTGTATACCTTTATATTGTGAACTGTTTCACTTATAGTGAATATATTTGTCAGACATGTTCCAGGATGATTGTCAGTTACTACACTATTTCAGACTCCACTGGCATAATTTTCACTATACTAGGATTAACTATGCATCTTTTTATAGAGATTCTTTAGTGTTTACAAAATCGGACAGAGCTTCGGCGAAGGCACTCAATAGAATGCCCTAAAACCATATGGTAGCAACAATCACAGTGGTGTGTATTAATCTCCAAACTCTCACCAGACTTGTTTCATAGTGTAATCCTCTCTCTATACACAATACTTCAAACAAGCTTATGATTCTCTTAGTGTTTACTAGGCCTGGGGCTCCAACAATCCAGGCTGTTGCTGCTGAAGTTAGCAACAATTTGTTGTGTAAACAATTACCCTGTCAGGGCAATAAGAACCCAGACCTGTGCTGTTCAGGATACCCTCATTCTGACACACTTAGTCTGCATTAGTCATCCCCCTCTCCACTCCTTACCAATAAAACCATCCCCTGAAACACCTTCGGGCCACTCTCTCCTCCTCTTTTTCTCTTTCTCCTTCACGCTTCATCCCTCTCCGCTTGTCTTTAAATTAAGTAGTGATAAGCACAACACATGACCCAAGTTACCCCAAAAGCCCCTTGGGCCAGGTGTGTCAACTTGGGACCTTCTGCTCTAACAGGGTTCTGATAAGAAGGCGGGGAGTGGGGGGTGGCAGGGTGGACTCGATAGGTCTACCCTGCCAAGATAGGTCACACTGCTGCTCACACACGAATACACACACACACACACACACACCCACACACCTGTGCAGTCAGAGTTCCACCTGCTGAGACGGGACATCAAAGCCACTGTGGGCTCCTTCATTATGGAGAGATAATCCCTTGGACCAGGGGAGGGGCAGCCCTATTGGGGACAGCCCATTGTAATTGAGAGCCCAAACCCATTGTTTTCACAGCACAGACCCACACACCCAGATTAGCGGCTGTGGGCCACCACAATACACCACATCTATTTTATTTCTGGTTTGGGCCAACCGAGGTTTCCTAATCACACTTTGTGAGAATGGTGATTGTTTCTTTTAGTTAGAATTCTTTGGTTGTTGAAATCAGTTCCTTTTCCTAGTGTTCTTTGACCTATTGCTTGCACTGGCCAAGTTGTTTATTGGGCAGCCACAGGAAACAGAAAGACGAGAGCTGAGCAGAGCCGGACATAACTGACATATTCATGTCTATTCATAGCACAGTACAGAACATACATACATAGGGCTAAAAGTACAGCCACTGTACATAGAGCTGGAGCACAGAGATGTAGTACAGAGAACTGCAGCATAGCTAAAGCATAGATACACCACATGTAGAAATGCAGTGATGCGCTTACCTCATCATATGTCCAGACTCCACTGGCTAACTCCACACAGAAGATCACCAACAGACTGCCAAAGTACTGTGAATGAGAGAGAGACAAGGGGATACTGAGGGAGAGAGAATGTTAATGCAGAGCAGTGGTGTTGTTAGGCCTGGGCGTGTGGGGCTATAGCCCCAGATCTTTTATGAATAGCCCCTGATCTCAAATTAACCCCCCAAAAATGCAAAATAAAAATAGCCCCTGATCTATTCATCTATAATTCCATTCATGCATTATGACAGTGTAGACGTGTAGGCCGCTAGCGTACACAGCGACAATTTCTGTCCCTGGCGGAGTAGGGGGTGGGCTAAGCCCAGAATGTTTTGTGATCCTAGCAACGCCTCTGATGTGGAGACAAATCAGAGATTCCGGTGTAGTGTTTAGTATAAGTGTTAGTGTTAAGATGTTTACATGATTGATCTCCGTGGTGATATTGGGAGTAAGGGTGCTTTCACACCAAGAGTAGCAATGTCAATTTCTTCAATACCCAGGCACTGATCCACTGATCTCACTCCCACGCAGGTACACACAGGCAAACATTACACACACACACACACACACACACACACACACACACATAATTCACACAAACAATGCAGATAACTATTTTCAAACTTGGATGTAAACAACAGCGTGCACGCACACACACACACACACACACACACACACACACACACACACACACACACACACACACACACACACACACACACACACACACACAAGTTTTATAAAGAGTAATGTGTGTGTCAGCCGTTCTATTAGGGGCATGTCAGTGGGACGGGTATGTCTGACAGCCTGTTTGTTTAGAAAGTGTAAATATTGGTGGCAAACAGATGGATCTGCCTTGCCTTTGTTAGTGCTGCAATCCATTTAGAGCTGACCAGACCTAATCAACACACAGAAGCAGAGACACACACGGCTATGGACAAATCCAGACACACACTCACACAAATTCAAACGCACAGAACCCAAACACATAAAACCTCTCCCTTATCTACTCCTTTTGTAACTATCATGCAAGTTGGAGTGTGAACTTTTCACCCTTTCCACCTCTAATCCACTCCTTCACTTACATACCAAAACACACAAATATACGTCACTGTGGAAAGAAGCACAACCCTTCCCTTGACCTCTTCTGTCTTGAACTATTGCTGTTCTTACAAAGTAGCAGTCATTATGTCACAGATACATACACAAAAACATTTGGTATCCTTCTGGGACCTGAACCCATTTATAATTGTTTTCCCTAACCTCTATATCAAAATCTAAATCTTAAAAACCTAACCCAAATCAATTAACCCTCAACATAAACCTAACCCTAATTCTAACCCTAAACCCAAATGTGCTGTAACTTTAACTCTTAACTAGGGCTGTCATAGTTAATGTGTGTTATTTGTTCAATGGCATACATTTGTGGAATGCCATTGATTTCTTTGTCTGTGTTAACACTTTCTTTTGAGAAAATCTCAGAACCATTCATAATGCAAATACACCTCCATGTTCTGTTGCTTATTTGTCTACCCGACATTCACTTGTATGTCAACCCATAACTAACGCATGCCATAGTGTGAAGGCTTGCAATGTAGTACAGCAGCGAGAGGCATTCAGCTGCTGAACAGATAAAATATAACAAACTAATCAAGCAAAACAAATAGCCCAGTTTCCCCCAATTGCCCCATGCAAAAGCTGACGTTGTATAGCAGCTAACTACAGTAGCTTCTCTATTTGTACATTGTTTGAATGGACCGGTCCAAACACAACCATCAGCAAAACGGTCAAATAAATTAGGAGTATTAAGATGATGACATGACACCTTGCAACTTATCTGACATTGTGTGATGTTATTTTGGGGGGCTACTTTGCGTGCATCCATCAGCAGCAGGAATGTGACACAGAACTGTACTAGAAAGCATTTTGGTCTTTGTATTTAAAACATAACAGTATCTCATGTGTGAAAAAAGTTTTGATGTATCAAATAACAACCCTGTTACCAACAGTATGGGTGTAAAATGTCAATAATTACAGAATGCAATAATGTGCAAATCATTTAATCCCTTTATTTAATTGAAAATAGTACAAAATAGTCCATTTTGAATTTCATGCCAGCAACACATTTAAAAAAGTTAGGACAGGGGCATGTTTATTACTGTGTTGCATCTCCTCATCTTTTAACAAAACTAGTTTTGAAAGTGAACTGTTTTCCCATTCTTGCTTGATATAGGATTTCAGCTGCTCCACAGTTCGGGTCTCCTTTGACGTATTTTTTATTTCATAATGTGACAAATGTTTTCAAAGGGTGACAGGTCTGGACTGCAGGCAGGCAGGCCACACTCTTTTACTACAGAGCCATGGTGTTGTCATTTGTTCAAAATGTGATTTGGCATTGTCTTTCTGAAATAAGCAAGGCCTTCTCTGAAAATGATGTTGTCTGGATGGCAGCATATGTTTCTCCTAAACCTGTATATATTGTTCAACACTAATGGTGCCCTAACAGATGTGCAAGTCACCCATGGCATGTGCCCTAGTGCACCACATACCATCAAGGAGGCTGGCTTTTGAAATGTGCAGTGATTACAAGCCAGATGATCCCTTTCCTTATTAGCCCAGAGGATGTGGCATACATTACTCTTAAAAATAATAAAAACATGTATTTGTCTGACCATAGGACAGTTTTCCACATTGCTTCGGTTCATCTTAAATGAGCTCAGGGCCAGAAACAACAGCTATATTTCTGGAACAGGACAAACTGTGTACACAATGGTTTTCGGAAGCGTTTCTGCCCATGCAGTGATTTCCACTACAGAATCGTGTCTGTTTTTAATGCAGTGCCGCCTGAGGACCTGAAGACCACGGCCATCCAATACTGGTATTCAGCCTTGTGCCTTGCATACAGAGATTTCTCTAGATTCTATTAATCTTTTAATGATATTGTGCCCCCTATATGATGAGATCCCCAAACTCTTTGCAATTGTACATTGAGAAAAGTAATTCTTAAATTTGACTATGCAGTCTTTCATAGAGTGGTGATCCCCTCCCCATCTTTACTTCTGAAAGACTCATCCTCTCTGGGATGCTCTTTTTATGTTGCGGGATGTTCCACCAGGTTTATTTTTGTATTACACAACTTTTCCAGTCTGTTGTTGCCCCATCCCAGCTTTTTTTAAATGTGTTGCTGGCATATGTTTCAAGAAATAATAAAAAGTTTCAACATTTGACATGTTGCCTTTGTACTATAATCAATTGAATATAAGGTTTTAAGGATTTGTACATCTTTGCATTCTGTTTTACATAATGTCACAACTCCTTTGGAAACAAGGTTGTACAAAAAGGTTATAGAATGGATTCTGCATTGACTTTGGGATAGCTCCATAGCTAAAATTTTATTTGAATAGACTACAAGTGACTACTAGTCACAGGTATATTTCAATAATTACAGAAACATTTAAGTGCATAGGTTTATAATAATTATTAGTCTGTTGACTGTCTGGCACCAATACAAAACCAGCCTGTAAAATAATTACCGGAAACAAAGACATTGTCAATATTGTTAGTGAATATGAGACCTCCACAGGCAAAATGTCACCACAGTGCTTTACTATATTTGCAGGCCTTTTTGGTTTCCACAAGAATATGTATACTGTACCTGTGTACACACACACACAGGCAAGAGGAGGGTGGATTCAGACACATTTTTTCTTGTTTGAGTATTAGAATATCAGTGACTTCATGCTTGCATTTCCTCCTGTATAAACAGGCATATTTCCCCCACTCATACTTAATGAACATAAACACAAGGACAAGAGAGGAAACTAGGTGATCAAGAAAGAAGGAAGGCAGACAGGTGGAGAAACAACAGAGAGGGTGTGGGGGGTGGGTGCATACGTTTAGGCTGAGAGGGATTTGCTTGTTGTCTTTACGTAAGGAGAAACTATTTTTAAGCGACCTTTCAAATCATCTCGGAGGCTGCAACTTAAAACCTCAATTCCTCCCTAACATACTGTACACATACTACCCCACAACGCTCCACTACAATGCATGTAAACAAATTCACCCATCCCAATACACCCTCAGTGCAATTAAAATGGAAGCCATTATTGATGACAATCTAATACTAGGCCCATGTTTTTTAGTACACTTGTTTAGGCTTTTTGTGTAGTAATATCCTCAATAAATCAATCAATCACTTTGTGGTTATGCTGGCGTGTTGGGAGAGGGGGTGTTGACTGTGCAGTAAGAGGTGTAGCTATGCAACAATTCATTATTATAATTTTTATAGAAGTACAGTTTGTAGAACAGTGATACCAGACCTCAGTTTACCTGAACAAACAACATCTAGGTCAATTTTAAACCATTAAACAGGAGTGTAGTATTCCTGTGAAAGTGAAACAGCAGCTGGTGAATGGTTGCGTTGGTAACCCAAGCACCACTAGTCCCTTTCAGCCACCTCAACGCACTGGGCGGAGACCGGTTGAGTTGTGTTAACCATTGTCCTGCTTAACTGAGATAATATTCTCTCCACGGAGCATCAGTGAAATAAAAGAATGCCAGGGCAGACTTACAAGGAGACAAACGTGAATGGAGTCCCGTGGAGGGACAGGGGAGACGTTGAATATGGGAACTTTGGTGAGGAATAATCAGAAACAAGAAACCAGTCCCAGGTCCTCTGCCCCCACACTACAAATGAGAGATGGAGCAATAATGCAGACACTTCCCCACCCTTTCCTCTGCCCTTTCACTCTCAAAGGAATACCATTAGGTTAATAATGTACTGTACTGTGGGTTGTTAGACTTATAATATATGGTTGAATTTGTCAAAGTAAATAGTGCATGGTGATGCTATGATTTCTTATCAATGTAAAGATATGATAGTCAAATATATAGTGGGTGCAGCAGAGAGCCTAGTGGTCAGTGGCATTGGGCCAGTAACAAAAGGTTCCTGATTTTAATCTCAGAGCGTATAGGGTATAATAATCTTAGTTGTGGTGCCCTTGACCCAGCACTTGACGGAATGCTTATAAAGGTCTATGGATAAGAGTGCCTGAAAAATGATTAAAGTGTGTGCTCTACACCAGAGAGATGATCCGTTGTATGGGTCAGCTTGGATGGAAATTGCTTTTTTGGGGTTTCTGTCTACCTCACCATCCTCAATCTTAGTCTCCCACTATTGTTTCTAACTATTTTCACCTGAATTAATCCTGCTCTTTTTACTTTGCACCTCTTTTTCATTATGTTCAAAACTGACAGTGGTGAGTACTTGAGTTAATCATATTCATATCTGTTCCTCTCTCTCTTTCTCTCTCTCCTCCACCTCTCCATCTCCTCCCTCTTCTTCTTTCTGGCCATCCATCAGTACCCAGGGTACCATTACTCAGGCAGGCTTGGACAGCAGCGGGCAGTGAATAGTTTTACAGCTGTGCTTATCTGCGGAATTGCCACGCCACTACACACCCGCACCGGGCGCTCTCCTCACTCTGAACACAGCACTGCAAGAAGGGGGTGGGGAGAGTGCTGCTAACACAAGCCGTGGAGCCACACACTTATGGGATGATGAATGGCCATGCTGGCGCTGCATTGGATGAGTAACGGCCGTAAAACCAAGGGTGAATCTGAGTCGCGTTGCCCGCTGGGATGTGAATGCTACAACTACACGACTGTGTGGCTGTCCGGGGAATTTATGGGCCTTTTCCAGGCTTTACGAGGACACAATGATTCAGCTTTAGTGAGATACTGAGGACATCAGGCTGTTACAGATGATGTAAACAATAGCACAGAGAGAAAGGTCTGAAATCGAGGGCTACTGTGTGTCTCTGTGTCTCTGTGTGTGCTTGTGTGTGTTTGCATACTTCAAGGACTTATAAATGTCTTACTAACATTAAAGGCTATAGAAACTAAGCAGCATGAGTCTGGCAGTTGCTCAATGGGAGGTCATATGCTGCTGGAAGTGTTGTTGGAGTTAATAGGAGGCACTCATCAATTTAGTCTAAATATCAAATCACAGTGCCCCAGGCAGAGAAGGGAACCTTGCACCACATAGGGTGCCATCATTCAGATAGAACTTCAAACAGATGTTGACTGTGTGTGGTCACTAAACATCCCACTGAACTTATGGTAAGAACAAGGGTGTTAACCCTTGTGTCCTGGCTAAATGTCCAATCAGGCCTCATACCATCATAGCCACCATAGTTCCAATTGGCTCACTTTTCCATTCTCCTCCCCTGTAACTAACAAATATTGTATATAGTATAGGATCTAACTGTATGTAATAACTAATGTCCCTCAGGATAAAAGTTATAAGAGAGTCATCTAAATGACTAAAATGCGACAAAGGTAAAACCTTATAGATCTACATACAGCAACCAGATTCTCCAGCTAAACCAGATATGCCCATCTCTCTGTAAACACATATGTACACACTGACACCCACATGTTCATTTCATTCAGACACGTACCCAAGACAGGAGGAGAAGATTGCATTTCAGTGTGCCGCAGTACCCCACCATGGCCACGATGATTAGAAAACAACACACAGCGATGATGACTGGATGGACAGCAGGGGAATAAATGAGAACTGCTGCCTCCTCCAGCCTAAAGAAAAAAAGTGAAAAAGAGAGGAGCGCAAGAAACAGAAAGACAGAGAAGGGGAAAATTGACGACAGGAGGGGGGAGGGGCTCATTTCTCAGTGCAACTTGGCCGACTTTGTTTATCGCTCTATCTATCCTTTTGTTTCTCCACTCCCTCTTCTCTCCTTGCTCTCCTTGTATGGCCTGTTACATTATTATGAATATGTAGCTACCAGAAAATCGTGATTGCACTCTGTAGGAATGTGAATCTATTCTACTGCAGCAGTTAAGTGAAGATCACACAGTAATCTGTGAACAATCCTCATAGTTGGTAACAACATGGAATTAAAAATGTTATGTAAAATCATAGGCTTGTGTGACATCAATCCAAGAGCTCTTCCTCTCCTATTATTCTATGTTTTCACAGTGCTCAATCCCAATACCCCTTTTGTCCCTCCCAGTGCCAAAATTGAGAGGTGCCAATGTTGAGAGAAATTATGATTACCTGGTGTGGGCTGTCAAAGTCAGCACAATATTCAGGTAGTCCCTGATCCAAGCAGCCACCCCCAGGACACATATTGACATGAGCTGGTAGCAGAACACATAGAAACACACATGCAGATACAGACACACCAACATAATCCACAGAAATTCAGTCAACAATTTAATGTTTAAGCCTATGGGCTTCCATTGAAAATATGTTATTTCAATACGATATAACTGAAAACAATGTAACAGAAATTATGACCAAGGAATTTGGCATGGCAAGTAAATGTTACCTATGGGTCAATTTTCTATGGGTGACAGTTTCATAAGCCACTAGACAACAACCCCTGACTTCATGAACACGCAATTATCAAGGGTTATGGCCCACAAATAGAATCTAGTTGAACACCAAACATGGGGTGCATACTTGGAATGTAAATTGCGCATTTGTTTTCCTATAATGTAATGTATGTTTGGGGGTTTCATGATGGGGTGGAGGCTGAGGAAAGGGGTGGGGTATAAAGTTGGCATGCCATCGGTGTGTAATGTGAGCATGGGCCCTACCCAGCCGGCCACCTGCTCCGGGGTCTCGGCTTCTTACCCAGAAGAGTAAATTGAGAGCGTAGAGCAGGCAGCGCAGGCACCTCACCGCGTCTTCGCGAGCCATTCTGAAAGCAGCAACAACTGGTGGCCAAGAGAGGACTCCACATCTTAACCCACGCCACCATAGCAACATATTTCACTAAAAATACAGTGAAAGGAATTGGAATCCATTGCGTTAGGATAATGTTTCACATTAAAAGAGAACCTGTAACAAAACAGTTCAAACAAAACAGCTAACAAGAACAGTTCAAACACATTTGGTAAAAAAACAGTTCAAACTACCTACCAGTTTCACATGGCTTATTGCCTCCTGTGCGTGTCTTTTCAATGTCTTGTTTAAGCTGCCCTGTAGCCTAACTTCGTGGGACGTTCCACAAAGCATTCACGACAGGTGGCTTCTTACTTTCCCCGCTCCAATAATGATGAAGTGTGCGGATGAGCGCTCAGCAGTGCTGACATATCTACATCAATCATCACTCACTTAGCAAGACTGAGAAATTAAAACATATCCAGAACATTATTGTCAGACAACTTATTATAATGGCTATTGTGCAAAATTAAGATGATATATTCAGACCAATTTCCACCAATCATTTATTTCCCGACTAAACTTGAAATTCAAAAAAGCATAGCCTACTGTGGCAAAGTTGTCATACGTTAATCTTTTGCGCACGAAAAAATAAATCCCTCCGGAAAATATTTCCTTTTGCGCTACGACTAAGACATATACAATATGTAACAATATAGATATAGTTAAATTCAATGTAGCGTCAAGAACGCTCTGTCAGTCCAACTTGTTCACGCTGAGTGGCCCAAAACTTAACTCGCAGCTTGACGTTCAGTGTCATCTAGAGAGGGCGGTCCGCGGGGTCCTATAGCGCTTCGGCTAATTGCGATGCAGCGGCAACAGCAAGAGCAGGGCTGTGGGTCTTCGGGGGAGGATGGAATGCGGACGGATCCCCGCCTCCTAGAGATTGCAGGCATAGGTCGAAAGGTCTCATTGTCTAGGCCTGGGGGAAATGTAGAACGGGAAGAACGTAATAATGATGCTGTAGAACATAATAATTGTACCACTCTCAAATAGATGTGCTTCGTTATTCTATTCCTACTCGGTTATATTATATTGTACTCAGTTATATACACAATTACTTAACAGGTCAGCAACTTGGTTTAAAATAACTTGTTGTATCTATTATCCACTTAGAAATAAAATTACGAGCAATCCAGTAACTGTGAAAAGGAGCCATTAAGAAGAGGGAATTACAGTAAATTATTTAGTTTGAAACATCGAGCATGTGTCTATCATCTTAATTATATATATTAATTAGGAAGTAAAATGAATTATTGGACCATACATCTCTATTCTTCTCCACTTTTAGGATAATATTTTGTACACAATACTAGAGTTTGTTTTTGCCATAATGATGAGAGCAGTAGATTTTGAGAAATTACATCACAACATAAACGTTCCTGGGGGGTCTTTAGTGTGCCAATCCGATTGAAACAAGGAGAAAATTGAGGAAAATTGAGGGAACAGTTTGGTGCTTGGGATGTATGGGTAATTGGAGCTTGCAGTAGAGGCTTAGAGATACTGAGGAAAATAGAATAGCCTGGTTTATTAAAATGGGGATAGTAAAATGCTACTCAAGGTGATGAGACAGTAAATCAGAGTGAATTAAGGCGCTTAAATGGAAAAGCGGAAGCAGTTAGCTTTGCATCTGGCCTGCAACCAAAAGGTAAGAGTGCAATAGCAAACTGCATCCAACAGTTGGCTTGCCTCTAAAGCTAACTTGGGTTGGTCCTGGTCTTTCCCTAGATAGGAGCCCAGGTGCTACTGGAAGAGGGATGGGAGTTTCTAGTAATTATTAATGCAGTGCTGCCTGTAGGGAACATTCTAAATCCCAGGGTAACAAATGGAACATTGCTTTGCGTAAAGCACTTAGCTGTAGTCCTTTAAAAGTTATTTATTTTTATTACAGGAGGAGATAGAATGATTGACACAATTGAAAGATGGAGATGCCCCTTATGGTATGAGGGCCACATTGCAAATATGTCCCGGGCACTGGGGTTAACACTCCTACCGTTATGATAAGCACTTCTGGACCTTTAGTGACCATAGATCGTGACCAACATCATTACTGTTTCAATAAATGTACAATTACGTTTTACAAATTTATAGAAAATAAAAATATGGCATTTATATTGAAATATAATAATAATAATACGATTTTCCATGTGTTCTATTCTTTATAATGTATTCTTTACAACACCGGACTAACCGTAGTAATACTGAATTAGTCCATGTATTAAATGTTTATGAACTACAAGAACCAGAGAGCGTTTAAAGTAGAACTCAGCGTTCTGAAAAACTTAAATATGGC
>JACXGJ010004554.1:0-44518 GCA_016801105.1 Esox niger
CCCCCCCCCCCCCCCCGAAACTGAGTCCTCAGGTTCACGGAGAAATCGCATAGTGTATATTTCTATTAGTAGATTCCGACTGGTTAATAACATTTGCAGAATATCGTGGAGATCTGTAAATTGTTAAAAACGAAATTTTGGGAGCACCCTTCAATGTAAAACAGAGATATTCAGAATAAATTAAATTACCTTGTGTATTTTCTTTGCACTGGAATGTATCTTTGAATAGTGCAGCCACTCCTCCTTTCCTACCATTTTGACACATATTCAAAATCTAGATTGTAGGATATTATAATGTAATTTGCCAAGAATGATTTGTTGGCGAGAGTTCTGATATTAAGTAAAGCCAGCTTAATAGATATAACAGGGGTTGCTAGACTAGTAGGTTGACATATTACAGGTAACAGATTATACAAGTTTACTTTATAAGTTGCATGAGTATGATTCCTTCTATATCTAATAAACATAGGAATAGAGATACAGGTTCCTAGCTTGTACTCAAAACAGTTGGTATTGCTATTTTCACTATAGCAGGGACCGAATCACATAAGCGAGTAAATTCTGTGCTCTGTGGAAATAAAGGACACGATTGTTGATGATGTGGCAGTTGTCTAAGCAATCGTTTTAAACGGGTGGGGTGGGGCATAAGGAAAGTGTGATTGATGTGGAGAAGGTGAGTGTGGTGAAGGCGAGAATGTGAGTTGTTGTGCCCTTGTTTGGGACAAGGACAACTTCTCAAAACATTGGGTGATTTGAGTTAGAGGGTCAGGAGAGTGGTTGTGGATACTCTGGCTATGAGTACTGTCCTTCATGCTTATCTTGTTTGGACATGGCATTCCAAGATTTGTATCAGGTTTATAGTTAGCAAAGTATCTTCTCTCCCTCATCCTATCAGTGGTTTTAGGGCTATTTCTTGTATTTTGGTTAGCCCTAATGCTGGTGTTGTGGTTAACTTCCCTGTGTTCATTTACACACATTTCGTTCCAAGTCAGTGGATCATACTTGAGCTCAGGTGGAAAATTGAAGTTTGGTGCTCTCTTATTTGATTTCTTGCTGGATTTGCCTCTACAGCGCATAACGTCAGACCAAGTCCCTGCTGGAGTTGATGACTTCGGTCTAGCCCTGGTGTTGTGCCAGTAAGATGCATCATTGGGGAAGGCTGGTTTGAAAGCTTCTGTGGTTAATCCATTGGTCCAGGGGAGAGTGTCAGCCAGGTCGGTGACAGAGTGCTCTAGATTTGAAGTAATCCCTTATATACCAGTCTGTGTCTGGCCGTTAGCATTTGGTAGCTCGACCCCTAGAGTAGCTGCTACAGAGTCAATTAATTGTTCACTCTCACACATTTCAAGCTGTGTTATCGTCTAATTCAGTCGCGCACTCTGAAATTGCTCTGATACATTCACAAGTTTTGACTGAGTTCAAGTATAGGGAAATTGTGCTATGTTAGCATTAGCATTTGTTGATTCACCTATGGGTCAAAACCCACAGTCTGACCGGGGGAAGTACTTGAGTGATTAAATCTTCTAAGCAGTTGATCCGTTCTTCCAACAGCAGTCTTAGCTCCTCCATTGGAAAAATTTACAAAAGAATGCTAAAGAACTATGCTGAGGTCCTCTTTAACATATTACTTAAAATTGTAGAAATATTCCAAAAACTAATACAGAACAAAAATTTAACAAAGGTGAAAGATTTATAGAAGATTAAAAGAAAATTGAAAAGTAGGAAAAGAAAGAAAGACTGGCAAGAGCCAGGAATCAGGAGAGTTGCGTTATGCAAAATATTGTACAATATTTTAAAATTGCCCAGATATACGTGAACCAGTATCAGACCTAGTTTACTTTTAATGTATTTGTTAATAAGTTAATCTGTAACCCCTGATGACTACGGGTCCCTGATTTTATTCCAAGTTTTCTGCGGCCCCCTGATCACCAGTACATAATATCTGTGCCCCCCACCCCATCCAGGCTGCCTATCCCTGCTCAAGACATTATGTTTGTGTTTGTGATGGCCATTATCTGTGAAAAGGCTATATTTGTGTGCTGTAGATATGCTAATACAATCACCCTGGTGTTGCATCAGATAAACCACTGCATCATGGGCTGGAGTTTATTCTCCCCTACAATTTAGTTGAGCAGCTGATCTCAAACCGATTATTTAGTTAGGTATGTGCCCGAGAAACTACAGGAGTTTATGAATCTAATCTAATTTAAGAGCTGTTTAGCTATGTAAGACAAATTTGTCAATAGGTTATGTGGTTTATCATTTCTTTGTACAAGCAACTGTGTTGCACATTTGATGTTTTTGATTGTGTTTGTGTTCCTTTCGTTTTTTGATTAATATAACGTATGGAACTCATGGATTCTAGATCCATCCTTACTACAAATTTTCGATTTTTCATATCCATCCTGAAACGATGGCCTGTGCAGGCTCAGGATGGTGCCTCCTGTGGCCGTATTCGCCGTGATTCTGGTTTCACTCATGGTGTCACTTCCATTGATTTAATGAAGTGAAAGCAGGGGGGAATGTATGATAGGATAATGCATTATGATTGGAAAGAGTTGAACTTAGAACTTAAAGCAAATCAAATTGGTACTAACAAAGAGTTACAGTACATGAAAGATTGTGTTTTTTCTGATTGAATAGATATAACGGATCACTGGCATCTATTATTTCGCATCTTTGTTTTTCAATTTGTTTATTTATCAATTGTTTTGTTTGATGTGGTCTAACATTTTAATGATTAATTGGAATAGATCTAACCGATTTAGATTTGGCTAACAAAGTCAAGTCTGACAATTGAGCATATATATAGCACTTGGAATCAAATATCAACCAAGCCAGTACTGGATGGAAAATAACATTTGACATAGATTATTATGGAAAATTATCCTAATAGGGTGTAAGCTTTACTTTAATGATGGAACTTCTGAGATCCACATGTTTTCACGAATGATCGATTGTCTTCATTTTTGGAAGTTGACAGAATCATACCCAGTAGATGATCATCCGATGGACTTTTGAATCACACAAATCGTTGTTTTGTAGTTAACCATTCAACAGATCATGACATCACAAACCCTTTCCTGATGATGCTTCACGTCTCCAACTGGACACAGAGAACTGAGTGTGAGTACTACAACATGTTCTAGAAGTATGCTAAAATCGCACTGGATTAAACTCTTCCAAATATTCTTGACCATTCACATGGCAGAAAAATGCCAGGGTCAGAACACATGGCTTCAGACTACATTTCTAGATGAATAATCGACAGCGAGATGAGAGGAGAATCCACCTGTGTCTTGAAAGGCTCCACATACTACAGGTCAGGGTACCAGGGGCAAGTTGACTTGAAAGTTCATATGGTCCCATCACAGTGGTATACACTGTTGTGGTGTTAATTTTGTGTTAATAAAGTGCTGGAAACTCACTTTTCCACTACACACCTACACTGAATTGTTAAGACACCCAGGCAATTTGCTGGGTCCACATCACACTGACTGCAATAGCTGATATACAGTCCCCTCCAAAAGTATTGGAACGGAAAGGCAAATTCCTTTGTTTTTGTTGTTTACTGAAGACATTTGGGTTTAAGATCAAAAGATGTTCAGAATTTCAGCTTTCCTGGTATTCACATCTAGATGTGTTAAACAACTCAGGACATTTCAACTTTTGTTTGAACCCACCAATTTTTCAAGTGAGCAAAACTATTGGAACATGCGACTGACAGAAGTTTCTTGTTCAAACATTAAATAACTCTGCATGACAAATCAAAGTTTCCATCCTTGGTTTAAACCCATGAAGACAGCATTTCTTGCTAAAGAGGATAAACCAACAGGAAGACCAGAGAGCAGTCTATGGGAGAAATGCAAGCCATTGTCAAGCTGAAAAAGGAAGGAAAATCAACCAAAGCCATTGGACAAACATTGGGCATAGCAAGCACAAAAATGTGGAATTTACTAAAATAGAAAGAAACTACTGGTGTAATAAGCAACAGACGTCGAACAGGTCGGGAAAGGAAAACAACAGCAGTTGATGACAGAAATATTATGAGCTGTGACGAAAACCCCCAAAACATCAGTGAGTGGCATCCACAGTGCAGGGGTGAAGGTATCACAATCCACTGTTCGAAGAAGACTCAGAGAGCAGAAATATAGAGGCCATACCACAAGATGCAAACCACTCATTAGCAGAAAGCGGAAAGCCAGATTGAAATTTGCAAAGAAGTATAGAGATGAGCCGCAAAAGTTCTGGAACACAATCTTATAGAATGGAGAGACCAAGACTAATCTTACCAAAGTAATGGAAAGTCCAAAGTATGGAAAAAGAAAGGAACCGCTGATGATCCGAAGCATACAGGCTCATCTGTGAAGTATAGTGACATCTAAACACAATCACTTCTAATGAACCATACATTCATATTGTAGTTGTTAATGCTCAGATCCTACAGAGGTAATGTCATGACTTTGGCGTGCATGGCTGCTTCGGGAACAGGCTCATTAATATTTATTGATGATGTAAATGATGATGATAGCAGCAGAATGAATTCAGAAGTGTACAGAAACATTTTGTATGCCAATTCATGGAGAAATGCATTGAAACGAATCGGAAGTTTATCATGCAGCAGGACAATGACCCAAAGCATACTGCCAACAAAACAAAGGACTTCATCAGCTGAAAAGTGGAAGGTTTTTGACAGTCAATCACCTGACCTTAACCCAATAGAGCATGCATTTCACCTTCTTAAGAGGAGACTGAAGGGAGAAACATCCCAAAACTAACAAGAACTGAAAGAAGTTGTGGTAAAATCCTGGAATAGCATCGCAAATTAAGAATGCAAAAGTTTGGTGTTGTGGATGGGTCGCAGTCTTGACACAGTTATTGCAAGTAAGGGTTCTGCCACCAAATATTAAATGTTATTTACTTTATGATTATTTGTTCCATGCTCTGGTCTAATACAAACGGTAATATTGTGACAACGACGCCATCTGCTGCTCATCCTCCCCCTGCAGGAGGCGGGCCCCAGCGCTCGATGTCACCGGCCTTCTAACACCACCGCCCATCATACCTGTTGTCTTGTTTAGTGCACCTGATCATCATCCAGTCATTACCCCTCCAGTATATATGTTTCCTCTGTTCCCTCTGTCCTTGCGTTTTATTGTCTCACTGTTGATGAGCGCAAGTCAGCTCCTACCATTAAAACATAATAATAAGCACCATCGTCTCTGCATCCTGCTTCGTCTCCGCCTGCCTTGAATGCTGACAGAATAACACGCCCCAAACGGATAAAAATGGAGCACAGAGGCCGGTGTTGCGGAAACCATTCAGGACCACACCAACATCCTGGTCAACCTAGGTGCTACCATGGCTAACCTCATCCAGGCAGTTCAGCGCCTAGAGTTGGCCCAGTCCACTCCCGCAGCACCGGCTGTATTACCGCCTCCCCAGCCTGCACCTACCAGAGTTGGAGCTATCCACATCCCGCTCCCTCGGGACTACGATGGGGCGGCGGACCGCTGCCAGGGTTTCCCGCTTCCGGGTCGTCTTCGACCATCCACACGAGGGAAGAGAGGTGGGTGAACGACTCTTCCATCTACGGCAGGGGACGAGATCGGCGCAAGAGTTCGCACTGGAGTTCCGAACCCTGGCAGCGGGTTCTGGGTGGAGCGACCGGGCCCTCTTCAACCACTATCGTTGTAGCCTTCGGGAGGACGTCCGAAGGGAGCTGGCTTGTCGAGATGTGAGCCTCTCATTTGAGCAATTGGTCGAAACATCTATCCGTCTCGACAACATGCTGGCTGCCCGAGGATGTCCTAGCGAGGGCCCGGCTGTTCCACCCCACCACATCGACACCGCCGTCCCCATGGACCTGGGGTCGGCTGCACTCCCGGGCAGAGAGCGAAGAGCTGGGGAACACAAAGGATCAGCTACGCGCTGGGGCGGCTCCGCTGCCTCGCGCTACCCTTCTTCCTCCGGCTCGAGAGGCGACAGGCATGGCACTTCCGCATCACCCCAGGTAGCTCATGCCCATTCACCTATTTCCTCTCCACTCACTCTCTGCACCGTCCCTGTTGCTTTCCCCGGTTTTCCGTTGCTCTCCCAGTGTAAGGCGCTGGTAGATTCAGGCGCTGCTGGGAATTTCATCGACAGGGATTTCGCGTTATGTGCGCACATTCCCCTCCAGGTCCTTTCCACACCCCTCCCCGTGAGAGCATTAGACAACCGGCCCTTAGGGTCGGGCTTGATAACAGAGCACACTGTCCCTCTCCTTATGGTCACTTGCGGCAGACACAGGAAAACTATTTCCCTTCACGTCACGGATTCTCCCACATTCCCCGTCGTGTTAGGTTTCCCCTGGCTGTCTCTCCATGACCCCGTCATCTCCTGGTCTAGTTAGGTCCTTTCGGGGTGGTCGCGGAAGTGCCAAGGTAGGTGTTTGGGTGTTTCCGTGGGTTCGACCACGGTGGAAAGTCCAGACAGTGCTCCCGTCGTGCCAATTCCTCCCGAATACAGGGACTTGGCCGCGGTCTTTTCCAAGGCTAAGGCTACTGTTCTACCGTCTCATAGGCCGGGGGATTGTGCGATAAACCTCCTAGAAGGAGCCGCACTCCCTAAGGGTCGCGTGTACCCACTGTCCCGCACCGAAACTGAGGCGATGTCCGCATACATTACGGAAGCATTAGAACAGGGATACATTAGGCCCTCCCGGTCACCGGTCTCTTCGAGTTTTTTCTTTGTGAAAAAGAAGGACAGTGGTTTGCGCCCGTGCATCGATTACAGGGCGCTGAATAAAATCACCATTGCGTTCAGTTATCCTCTTCCCTTAATCTCTGCGGAAGTTGAGAGGATGCACGGGGCCCGCTTTTTCACAAAGTTAGATCTCAGGAGTGCCTATAACCTGGTGCGTATCCGGAAAGGAGACGAATGGAAAACTGCCTTCAGTACCACCTCTGGCCATTATGAATATTTAGTCATGCCATATGCTTTGATGAATGCTCCATCAGTCTTTCAATCCTTCATCAACGATGTTTTCAGGGATTTGTTATGCGAGGGTGTGGTTGTGTATATTGATGACATCTTGATATACACTGCTAATCGCGCTGAGCATGTCTCATTGGTGCGTAAAGTGCTTGCCAGACTGTTGGAACATGAACTGTATGTGAAAGCCGAGAAGTGTCTGTTTTTCCAGTCGTCTGTTTCCTTTCTAGGTTATCATTTCTCTCGCACAGGTGTGACTATGGAGGAGCATCACATTGACGCCGTGCGTAATTGTCCGACCCCATCCACGGTAAAGGGAGTGCAACGTTTTTTAGGCTTCGCCAACTATTACAGGAGGTTTATTCGAGGCTTTAGCCAGGTCGTGGCACCGATCACCTCCCTCCTGAGGGGTGGGGCGACTCAGTTACGGTGGACCACGGATGCGGAGCAGGCGTTTGTGGAACTGAAACATCGTTTCACCACCGCTCCGGTCCTGGCTCATCCCGACCCGTCGCTCCAGTTTGTTGTGGAGGTGGATGCGTCCGAATGTGTTCTGGGGTGCGTCCTCTCCCAACAAACGGGGAGTCGGAACACGCTCCGTCAATGTGCTTTCTTTTCACAGAAACTCAGTGCAGCGGAGCGAAATGACGATGTCGGTGATCGTGAGCTATCGGCCGTGGTTAGAGCCCTGTCGGCGTGGCGGCATTGGTTAGAGGGGGCTAAACACCCTTTCCTCATCTGGACTGACCACCGCAACCTGGAGTACATGCGGGCTGCAAAGAGGCTGACCCCTCGACAGGCCAGGTGGGCTATGTTCTTCTCCCGGTTTGTGTTCACTCTCACTTACAGGCCGGGAAGTAAGAACGTCAGGGCCGACGCGCTGTCTCGTCAGCATGACACGGAGGAGCGGCCAGTGGATGATGCCCCCATACTGCCGGCGACGTGTATTGTGGCTCCGGTAGTGTGGGAATTGGACGCGGACATCGTTCGTGCGCAGCGTGACGAACCCTCTCCGCCCTCATGCCCTGAGGGTCTCACGTATATGCCGACGTCTGTCCCTGACCGGCTCATCTACTGGGCCCATACCTCTCCCTCCTCCGGTCATCCTGGTATCGGGCAGACGCTGCGGGCCCTGGCCGGTAAATACTGGTGGCCCACCTTAGCCAAGGACGTGAGGGTGTATGTCTCTTCCTGCTCGGTGTGCGCCCAGAGTAAGGCACCCCGACACCTGCCTATGGGTAAGTTACACCCCTTACCCATTCCACAACGACCATGGACCCATCTGTCTGTTGACTTTCTAACGGATCTTCCCCCCTCACAGGGCCATATCACCATCTTGGTCGTTTTGGACCGCTTCTCTAAGTCCTGTCGCCTCTTGCCACTGCCCGGCCTTCCCACAGCCCTACAGACTGCGGAGGCCCTATTCGCCCATGTTTTCCGGCACTATGGGGTGCCCGAGGACATAGTGTCTGACCGGGGCCCCCAGTTCACCTCCAGGGTTTGGAAGGCTTTTATGCAGCGTTTGGGGGTTTCGGTCAGCCTGACCTCGGGCTACCACCCCCAGTCCAACAGGCAGGTGGAGCGCGTCAATCAGGACGTGAGCAGGCTCCTTTGCTCCTACTGCCAGGACCGGCCTGGGGAGTGGGCGGAGTTCCTACCATGGGTAGAATATGCGTTGAACTCCCGTCACCACTCCTCCACGGGGATATCCCCATTTCAATGTGTCCTGGGCTACCAGCCGGTCCTGGCACCCTGGACCCCGGGCCAGACCGGTACCCCTGCGGTGGACGAGTGGTTTAGGCGGGCAGCGGGCACATGGGAGGCTGTGCAGACTCGTCTCAGGCTCACTGTCCGCCGTCAAAAGGCCTACGCTGACCGCCGCCGCGGGGAAGCCCCTGTGTATCGTCCGGGCGACCGTGTCTGGCTCTCGACAAAGGACCTGCCCCTCCGCCTGCCCTGCCGGAAGATGGGCCCGCGGTTTGTGGGGCCCTTCAAAGTCCTGAGGAGAGTCAACGAGGTAACTTATCGGTTGCGTCTCCCTCCTGACTACCGTATTAACCCCTTGTTTCATGTGTCTCTCCTCAGGCCGGTGGTGGCTGGTCCCCTCCAGGGGTGTGAGGTTCGGGAGGTCCCTCCCCCTCCTCTCGACATCGAGGGGGCCCCGGCGTACCCTGTCCGTTCCATCATCGACTCCGGGCGCCGGGCTGGGGGCCTCCAGTACCTCGTGGAGTGGGAGGGGTACGGTCCGGAGGAGTGGAGCTGGGTTCCGGTGCGGGACGTGCTGGCCCCCGCTCTTATCCGCGACTTCCATCGCCGTCGACCGGATCGTCCTGCTCCGCGTCCTCCGGGTCGTCCCCGAGGTCGGTGTCGTCACGCGGCTAGAGCCGCGCGTCGGGGGGGGGGGGGGGGGGGGGGGGGGGGGGGGGGGGGGGGGGGGGGGGGGGGGGGGGGGGGGGGGGGGGGTTACTGTGACAACGACACCATCTGCTGCTCAACCTCCCCCTGCAGGAGGCGGGCCCCAGCGCTCGATGTCACCGGCCTTCTAACACCACCGCCCATCATCAATCCATCACACCTGTTGTCTTGTTTAGTGCACCTGATCATCATCCAGTCATTACCCCTCCAGTATATATGTTTCCTCTGTTCCCTCTGTCTTTGCATGTTATTGTCTCACTGTTGATGAGCGCAAGTCAGCTCCTACCATTAAAACATAAGTTCTTGTTTACATGTGTAATGAGGGTATTGTGGAATTGTATGAATGTATGCTCGCTATGTTAAGATAACTACAGAACATCCGTTTATCCGTTCACAGGAAGTAATGTTCTGTCAACATCTGATAGTAAATAGCCTATAGGCTTACAGTATTTTTTTGGTATTCTGGACTTCAATGTTTATGAAGAAGCGATACGACCAGAAGTTTCTTTGAGATCGTGTTTGTAAGATTGAGTTTCTAACATCATGAACAATAGACTTGTATGCCGCAACAAATAACTGAACTACTCTCTTGTTTGGCGACCGGATACGCGATCATGATTTAACACTATACGAACGTCTGAATTTCTCACATAGCTTACCTTACAAAACATGTTTCAATGTTTAATATGCAATGGGACAACATAAATTTATATCCACACATTTTAATGTGCATTATCTAATTAGGAAATATGGCTGGAAATGATAAACATTTTACTTACACATGCTTGAGTGTTTTTCTTGAGTCGATGTGAAAAATAAGCCACTGAAACGCATTTGTCAATTCAATAATATTGCTGCTAAATTAGGCTACATTATGGTGCATTGCAAAACAATTTAAACAATGAAATTTAGAAGCAAACAAGTTTCAGTAAATTATCTGCGCCTTTAACGCTCCGCGGAGCTATCAAAGCTCTGACATCTTATGAAAATTGAAATAATTCGCACGGCACCAGTAGCCCACTGGAGGTCATTTTGTAGGGCTCTGGCAGAGCTCCTCATGTTCCTCCTCGCACAAAGGAGCAGATACCAGTCTTGCTGCAGATTTGATGTCCTTCTACGGCCTTGTGTAACGGCCAATCTCTGGGTATCTCCTCCATGCTCTTGAGACTACTGGGAGACACAGCAACAATTCTTGTAATGGCACTTATGGATGTTGCATCCTGGTGGGGCTGGACTACCTGAGCAACCTGAATGGGCTGCAGGTACAGCCTCATGCAGTCAGTAGTGACATGGACACTAGCAAAATGCAAGACAAGAGAAGACTCAGTCAGGAAGGATAAATGGTAATCATGTATGCTTCTTAGCTGGACATATTGATAACCCTGAAGTTTTATTGACTTGGTGTTATACCGTGATGATTACATGTTCCCTTTTTTTGACCAGTGTACTGTTTCACTAATATTGGACTAAAAAGTATGTCTCACATGCCAAGAAAGCATTGCAATTGTTAAGGAATACAACATCTGTCATCAGTTTTCAAGCAAGCATGCTATCTATGATAGCAATATTCTCCCAGGAAAAGGCAAGCAAGGCTACAAAACTTCAACTAACCTAAAAGCCCAACAATATACTTTTACTGAAGCATAGTCTACTCAGGAATCAGTAACTAAAGCAAGTTATATAGTGTCACATACACTTGCAAAGCTTATAGAGCCCAGAATGTGAGTTTGTGAAAGACTGTATGGTGGAGACTGCTGGCATAGTTTGTCCAGACAGTAAAGGCACATTTTTTTAAATAAGCTTATCATGTCGAACCATCACCAGGACTGTTGAAGTCATAGGAGAGGAGTTAACATCCGAGTTGAAAAAAAGGCACAGGTCTTCAATGTTTTTTCTATAATACTGGAGTGCTGATATCAGAGACACTGCAATTTTTTAAATTTTTGTCAGAGGATTTCATTATAATTTGAATTAAAAGAGAAATTTCTCTGAATGGATTAATGGATGGGAACTCCCAAGGGCTCTGACTTGTATGACAGATTGTCTAGCTGCTTGGAAAAAATGAATATACCGCAGGGTAGACTGAAGACAGTTGCAACAGACAGATCACCAAAGGTAACTGTTAAGAACACTGGCCTACTAAAAAGATTACAAAGCAAAAGGAAAGAAGAAAGCCCAAACTCTGAGTAAATTATTCACCAGGAAGGCCTGTTTAAAAGTATGTTGACTTGTAATGGAAATTCCATCGACAGACACTCTGTACTTAAAGAGTAAGTACAGGGACAAAATTATCTTGGCAAAATTAGCAGTTTATTTGGAAATGTGTCACAACCAAAGACAAGAGTTACATACCAGGCAATAGACAAGCAAACATGTCTCCAATGTACATTAGATATGAAACTGCCACAATACTTTATATGGGAAAGAGGGCTAAATCATGGTCAGTCCATCCAGCTGCTCAATGACACAGAGGAAAAACACCAAGACCTGTTGTTCCATCCAAATGGGCACTGGCTATGCATGGGTGGTTTTTTGCTGTGTATGGGAGCTGAGAGAAGTAAGTGATTTCTTGGATACTGAGTTAGAAGACACAGACTGGCTGGCCGACTTTGCCTTCAGTGTGGATATCTATTAACCAGATGGCCACCTTGGTTAGTTAGTGTGCAATTCTTTGTCTTATATTGTGTGTTATGTTGTTATTGGTTCCTAGCTTATTAAGTCCAGAGGCGGCAGACTCTAAACAAAACATGGTGTATAAACACTAACTTAATTGGGAGTCACTGCTAAACCAATCTGGAAAACCTGATGATCAGATGCAGGCCTAATTACTTGCCTCTAGAGGTTACAGCTGTCTACCCCCCCCCCCCGGGTGTTAATGCTAAACTAGCAATGAAAGAACTGCAGGTTGCCATTAGAAAACAGCGGATGGAATGCCCGGATGGTCTTTTGTTGTTGCAGGAGATTGCAAACATTCAAATCTGAAAACAGTTTCTCAAATTCCACTGAAAATGACAATACATTAAACCATGTTTACACAAAAATGTTGGAGGCTCACAAAGACATTCCCATCCCCCACCTGGGACAGTCTGACCATCTTTCACAGTGATTACTTCCGAAGCATGTGTTCAGAGGATGTGCTGGGCAGCTGGCTGTGGTCTATACTGATATTTTCGACCTGTCACTGGCCCAGGTGGTTTTCCCATGTCCTTCCAGATGGCAACCATTGTGCCAGTGCTGTTGCAGGCGACTGCATCCAGCCTGAATGGCTTCCAATTTGTCACCCTCAACCCAACAATCACGAAGTGCTTCGAAAGACTAGTTCACAAAGTGCTTCGAAAGACTAAAGTCCTGTCTCCCCAACACTGGATCCCTACCAGTTTGCCTACCTGTCAAACAGGTCTACAGAGGATGCCATCACCATAGCTTTACACTCTGCCCTGACACACCTAGACAAAAGCAACACCTTTGTGAGAATGCTATTGTTTGACTTTAGCTCAGCATTCAACTCGGTCATCCACTCTAGGTTGGTCAACAAACTTCATGACCTGGGGATCATCTGTCTAGGCCAGTGACAAGGTTGAAAAGACTAGGGATCTATATCTGTCAAGATTGATAAGTATAACTTTTCCACCCTGATCCTGAACACTGGTGTTCCTCAAGGCAGTTTGCTGAGCCCCCTTTTATATTCCCTCTTCACCCACAACTGCTTTCCTGTACACAGTTCCAACACCATCTTCAAGTTCGCAGATAATGCCACAGCGGTAGGCCTGATCAGTGACAATGATGAGTCAGCCTACTGGAAGGAGAGCAAGCGCATGGCGGCGTCGTGCACTGAGGACATCCTGGTCCTCAACACAAAAAAGCATGCAGCTCACTGTGGATTACAGGAAGACTAAAGGCTGCAGTCATGCCCCAGTTCTCATTGATGGCTCTGAGGTGGAGCGTGTGTCCAGCTTCAAATTCCTGGGTGTCCAGATTTCAGAGGATCTCTCCTGGACCCTCAACACTTTTGAGGAGGCTGAAAAGAGCCAACCTGTCCTCCAAGATCCTTGTGAACTTTTACCGCTGTGCAATAGAGAGTGTGGTTTAGCGGTTGCTCCATAGCCGTAGACCTCCAACAAAAGCGGTGTCAGTGCAGGGCGCTCAGGATCATCAGGTACCCTTCACATCCATCCCACAAACTGTTTGCCCACTTACCATCAGGCAGGCGGTACAGGTCTGTTCGTTCTTGCACTAGTATCTTATGTAACCCTGTGGAACTCTGTGAACTTTGTGACCCATCAATAACCATACCTCCCCTGCCGCTCAGTAACCTTGTTGCACTACTCCCTTTGTACTACACTCACACTGCCTTGCAAAGTCTGAAAATGTATATTTTCAGGTGTTCCAGGTACATGTCTATCTCAAGAACCTCACTGATGCTATCCCTGCATTTTAACTGCACCTTACACATTCAACTTGCCAATTTGCCACTTAGCAAATTTAGAATTGCCAGCGTACTTGAATTGTTACAGTACATACACTTGTGTACCTTGAGGACCTCAATGGTGCTACAGTTAGGAAAGTGTACTTGATCCCCTGCTGATTTTGTATGTTTTCCCATTGACAAAGAAATGATAAAACTATACAATTAATGGTAGATTTATTTGAACAGTGAGAGACTAACAAAAAAAAATCCAGAACCACCATGGCCAAGACCAAAGGATATGTCCAAGGATATGTCAGGGACAAGATTGTAGACCTACACAAGGCTGGAAGGGGCTACAAGACCATCACCAAGCAGCTTGGTGAGAAAGTGACAACAGTTGGTGCGATTATTCATAAATGGAAGAAACACAAAAAAACTGTCATTCTGGGTCTCCATTCAAGATCTCACCTTGCGGAGTTGCAATGATCATGAAAATGGTGAGGACCCAAAACTACATGGAAGATCTTGTCAATGATCGCAAGGCAGCTGGGACCGTAGTCACCAAGAAAACTTGCTAACACATTATGCTGTGAAGGACTGAAATCCTGCAGCGCCCACATGGTCCCCCTGCTCAAAAAAGCACATGTACAGGCCTGTCTTAAGTTTGCCAATGAACATCAAAATGATTCAGAGGAGACTTGGGTGTAAGTGTTGTGGTTAGATGAGACCAAAATTGAGCTCCGTGGCATCAACACAACTTGCCGTGATTGGAGGAGGAATGCTGCCTATGATCCCAAGAACACCATCCCCAACATCAAACATGGAGGTGGAAACATTATGCTTTGGGGTGTTTTTCCTTTAAGGGGACAGGACACTTCCACACATCAAAGGGAAGATGTACAGGGCCCTGTACCGTCAAATATTGGGTCAGCCAGGGCATTCAAAATGGTTTGTGGAGGGGTATTCCAGCATGAAAATGACTCAAAACACACGGCCAAGGCAACAAAGTAATGGCTCAAGAAGAAGCATATTAAGGTGCGGGAGTGGCCAAGCCAGTCTCCAGACCTTAATCCCATAGAAAATCTGTGGAGCTGAACGTTCGAGTTGCCAAACGTCAGCCTTGAAACCTTAATGACGTCTTGAAACCTTAATGAAAATCTGCAAAAAGAAGTGGGACAAAATCCCTCCTGAGATGTGTGCAAACCTGGTGGCCAACTACAAGAAAAGTCCTCTCTGATTGCCAACAAGGGTTCTGCCACCAAGTACTATGTCATGTTTTGCAGAGGGGTCGAATAATTATTTCCCTCATTAAAATGAAAATAAATGTTTTGGTGGTTATTCTGTCTCTCACAGTTCAAATAAACCTACTGTGACAACTACGCCATCTGCTGCCCATCCTCCCCCTGCAGGAGGCGGGCTTCAGTTCTCAAGGTCACCGGCCTTCTGACACCACCGCCCATCATCAACCCATCACACCTGTTGTCTCGTTTAGCGCACCTGATCATCATCCAGTCATCTCCCCCAGTATATATGTTCCCTCTGCTCCCTTTGTCTTTGTGTGTTATTGTCTCACTGCCTTGAGCAGAATTCAGATGCGTTATATTAAAAGTACACAAACTAACTGCGACTCCGACTCCTCAGTCCGCTGCTTCTCTCTATCGCCATAAGCTGACACCTACCATAAAAAATATTGACTGATCATTTCTTTCTCAGTGGGCAAATGTACAAAATCAGAAGGGGATCAAATACTCTTTTTCCCTCACTGTAGAATATTCCTCGCCAACGTGCAATCACTCAGCAATAAACTGGACTTCACTTGCTGTTGGGGAAAAACAGAGATCTCTCCCTATCTTCAGCCTTGTGCTTTACAGAAACATGTCTGTGTGGATCCATACCAGACTCATTGCTGCAGTTGCCTGGTTTCTCAATCTACCGTGTGGATCATGACATGGAGCTCTCAGGCAAAACAAAGGGACGAGGAATTTGTTTCTATGTTAACAATGGCTGGGGCAATGATGTGACAGTCATACCACAAAACTGTTCTCCTGACCAGGAATACTTTTTTATCAACTGCAAACCTTTCTTCAGCCTGAATTCTCATAATTTTTCCATTCAGTGTTTCATTTCACAGTCAGCCAACATGCACAAGACATAACGGCAGTTAGCCAAAGAGATTCTCTAGGCAGAGCAATCTGTTTGGCCAGCAGATTGATCTGGGTAAATTCTTTTGCAGCACTTTATAAATTTATAGGGAGATTCTTTTAGGAATTCAATTAGATATGCATGCTTCACACCTCAGGAATTTATTTGTGATAAAATGACCACTGAAAAAGTGATTCTCTTAATTTACCCGGACTCTTTAGTTATTGTGGTTGGCGACTTCAACGAAGATAACCTAAGCCACGAACTCCCGAAAAATAGGTTATTAAAATCCTGACCAGAGAGGTGAACACTTTGGATCACTGCTACACTATAGTCAACAATGCCTATAACTCTGTGTGACACACTGCTCTTGGACTTTCAGACCATGTCATGGTCTTTCCAATACTCACATACAGACAAAACTAAAAGTACATCTCAGGCCGTGTTCACAAGGTCTTTGTGGACCAACTGGCTGATGTCACTACTGATATTGTCAACCTATTGTCAACCACCTGCTTCAAAAAGTCCATAATATTTCCTCTGCATGAATGATTACCGCCCTGGAACACTCACACCAATCATAATGAAGTGCTTTGAGCACCTAGTTGAAACTCACATCCCACACTCCATGCCTGTAACACGCGACCCGCTGCAGTTCGCCTACAGACAAAACAGATCCACAGAGGATGCCATCGCTCTCACCCTCCACTCTGCACTCTATCATCTGGACAAGAGGAACACATATGTGAGAATGCTGTTTATTGACTATAGCTCAGTTTTCAACACCATTGCCAAGCTGGCAGTGAAGCTCAGTGATCTGGGTCTTGACCACATTATGTGCAGATGGATCCTGAACTTGCCAACAGGCAGACCCCATGTGGTGCGAATGGGCAACACCACCTCCTCCTCACTGATTCTCAGTAATGGCTCCCCCCAGGACTGTGTGCTGAGCCCGCTCCTGTAATCTCTCTTTACCCACGACTCACAGGCAATTCACAGCTCCAACACCAATGTTAAGTTTGCTGACGACACCACCATCATAGGCCTGACAGTGGCAAGTATCCTTTCCGGCTGTGTCACCGCCTGGTATGGCAGCTGCACTGCTCTTAAGAGACAGAACCCCTGAAAATCAACAAGGCCTGACGGTCTCTCCATCCACCCTAAAGCACTGTGCAGATCAACTTTCTGGCCTTATTCAACACCTCACTGGAGACAT
Source organism: Esox niger (assembly GCA_016801105.1). Classification (NCBI taxonomy): domain Eukaryota; kingdom Metazoa; phylum Chordata; class Actinopteri; order Esociformes; family Esocidae; genus Esox; species Esox niger. Next base: position 17,157 of record JACXGJ010004554.1, read on the forward strand.
GCTGCATTCCGGCAAGTTTCAAGTCCTCCATCGTCATCCCATACTTTTGAAGACATGCTGCATTCTGGCATTATTTCAAGTCCTCCATCATCATCCCAGTCCCCAAGAAGTCAAGAATCACAGGATTTAACGACTACACACCTGTCACCCTGACCTCTGTGATTATGAACTCATTTGAGCACCTTGTGCTGTCCCACCTCAAGACCATCACTGACCCACTACTAGACCCACTGCAGTTGACCTAAAAGCCAACAGGTCGGTGGATGATAGGGTCAATATGGCTCTTCACTTCATCCTCCAGCATCTGGACTCCACTGGAACTAACACCAGAATCCTGTTTGTGGACATCAACACCATAATTCCTGCTTTGCTCCAAGACAAGCAATCCCAACTGGGAGTGCCCGAGTCCCGATGCAGGTGGATCGCACCCTTGCTGTATGACAGGAGGCACCATGTGAGCCTGGGGAAGCACTTGTCTTAGCCCCTGACCATCAGCACTGGCTACCCTTAAGGCTGTGACCTGCCCACCGTGCTTTTCTTCTTGTATACCAACAGCTGCACTTACAGTCACCACTCTGTCAGTTTTGCAGAATACACCACCCTCTTTACACTTATTTCTGATGGAGACGAGTTCGCAAACAGGTGGGAGATGGACCTTTTGGTTTGCTTGTGCAGTAAGTACAATATGGAGCTCAATGCCCTAAAGACAGTGGGGATGACAGTGGACTTCAGGAGAAGTGGTGGTATTGGATCCAGTGTCTGTGGAAGGTACATATGGTCTATTGTTTCATTGTGCCATAATGTAATATGCACATCAGCTTATTGCATAGATTTGTTTTAAACTGGTCAGCCATTTGTCAGCCATCTTGTATTTTTTCACCTAGCATTTAACACCTCAAAATACAAGATGGTGGACATGATAGGTTCTTGAGGCAATTTTGTTCCTCCTGGTGAATGAGGCATGTACACGCAGAATCAGCAATCAAGGTCAATTCAGGTGATAATTACATTGCGGAGGAAATGCATTAAGTTGTGGCCAGTGGCAACCCCTATAAAGGAATCAGGTCGGGGGTCTGCGTGGTAGTTATCAGTGGTCAATATTTTCATTGTGCTGTAATATTAAGGGGCTAACTTTGTAAAGTCATAATTCAGTCGATTTCTGACAGTTACTATTAATTCTGTTCTGAAGAATGTCTTAGAGTGTGGGAACAGGATGGAGACACCACTATTTTGGAAGTAGGACATAGTATTGTATACTGAGTTGCCCCTGGTGGGCAATTCAGGTCTCATGCCTGTGCAATATGTACTTGCAATTTTTATTCAGGCTACTTTTACCACTTTAAAATCTACCAAACACAAGCTCAGTAGAAGCATGTAAGAGTCAGAACTCATATTTGCCAAAGATAACCTGAAGCAGCAAAGCACACCAAACAAAATGGTCTTCCTTTCTATGGTTGGCACCCAAAAACAACCATAATCCCCCCCAAAAAATTCAAGGTGTACCGCTGTGCATAAATTACAAGATGGCACAAAAATACAACCTCTGTCACCTTCTTATCAATTAAAACAAACATAAACGTGGACAAATGGAACAGCTGCAAATCATGCTGGGATATCGATAATGAAAAAGAAATATTCCTTATTTATACAGTTTATTTTACGTTTCATTTTCTGTGAAATATAGAAAATGAAACGTAAAGATCCCAACTTTTAACTCCATATTTGGGAGATGTATTAGACACGTTTATGCCACTGGCCAGGGAAACTTAGATTTATTGTGGATATACAGTCCATATTTTAAAGGCATAAATACAGACAGCCATGGAGAGGTAACTCTCTAAGGCCTTAGACAAAAACACTGGCAATGGAAAACACACTTCAAGTAGATGTTTTTTTATGTTTCACGAATAATGTGTGTGTTTGTGTGAGAAAGAGACAAAGACAGTATAGAAGTTGCTTATTTCACAGTCTATTTTCTGTTGTCCAATGAATAAAACATCTCCCAGTTTATCTCTTATTCCGTACAACCCTATAGAGTGGTACATGTGAGAAACGTGTACACCGACAGCCAGGTCAATCCAATTACAGGTTGATTTTAAGATAATTTCTATAGTGGTCATTAGAGTTAGCATTAGGGCTAACTTGGTGAAGTCATGGTTGAGAACATTTTTGACATTGCAACTAGTTTCATTAACAGCTCTGTTCAGATGTATGGCCTAGAATCTGTGGGAAAGGGATAGAAATGCCATCACTTTGAGACTAGCAAGTTGAATTGGGCGCTGAAGCAAACCTTGTAAAGGTATAGGGCACATGTCTACACAGCAGGAACCACACAAAAATGACTTACTATTAGATGAGTCATGCTGTCCCCATAGTTACTTAGCCGAAGCTTAACAGAAACATGCAAGATCCAGAGCTCCACAATACCACAGAAAATATGAAGGTTTAAGTCACACCAAACAGAATGGGCTTCCTTTTCTTTGGTTGGCATGCTTAAACGACCATAATACCCCTAAAACATTCAAGAGTTTACATAAATTATAAGATGGCACTCAAAACAAGGCACTGTCACCTTATCAATTTTAACAAACATAATTATTATCAATTTTAACAAACATAATCATTAACAAAATGAACAGCCACCAAACATTCTGGGATATTGTTAATTAAAAAGAAATACTCATTTACACACCAAGTAAACGGGTTACAAAAATGGTGCATCCTGACAACATCTGGGCATGCTCCTGATGAGCCGGCGGATGGTGTCCTGGGGGTTCTCCTCCCAGACCTGGATCAGGGTATCAGGGAGCTCCTGGACAGTCTGTGGACCTACTTGATTACTGGACTACCTGTGCAACCTGACTGAGCTGCAGTTATCACCCAGTTGTGACAAGGACACTAGCAAAACAGAAAACTATAGAAGAATCAGTCAGAAAGGATACGGAGAGAGCCATTGTCTGCCACCACCTGCAAAACCATTCCCTTTTTCGGGGTTGTCTTGCTGTTGCCTCTCCAGTGCACCTGCTGTCACATTCATTTGCAACAAAACAGGTGACGTTGATTCACAAACACTTGTTCTTCCTAAAGGAACATATTGATATCCCTGAAGTTTAATTAACTTGTGTTATACTATGATGATTGTGTTACTTTCATTTCTTTGAGCAGTGTAGTTGTAGCAGTTGTCAGGTAAATTGTCCTCTGTTTTTCAATGCACATTGAAGGTAACTATGGACTACAAAATGTGCATGACACCCAAAGACGAGAGTGAAGTTTGAATATTGGGTGTGGTCAACAGGTGGAAATGGTGAGCTTCATAACTGCGTCCTCATTCCGTAAACAAGGTTGTTTAACGTTTAAGGTTGTTTAATATGCTAAATAAATATGCTATATATACTCATTAGCTGTGTTTCCAACACAGGAACTTTACCCAGGAACTAGGAACCTTTCGAGGAGCTTACTGCATCTCCTTCACAGAAACCAGGGTCTAAATATATTTTACCCCCAAAACAGTCCCTGCTTGGGGAGTAATACTGGATGTTTGGGGTGGCTTATAGTGCTGAACGTTTCTGAAGTAGAGGCAAATGATGAGGAAATGCAAACTTTCAGTATTACCCCCTACAAAGGTTTATGTTACACAGTTTTATAATAAATATCAGGAGAAATTTAATATTTGCATTTTTTCATGGTAACAATATAATGTATGACCTTACACGTGAATTAATGTCCTTGCTATATATTTACATAAATTCTGTCCTGCATAATCTGATGCATGGTAACGTCAATCAACCAACTAATGTTAGCATATTTTTCAAGTGTGTTTTTGTATTTTTTCTTTAGACTGAACATTTTAAGTATTATTTCCCTTTAGGTATGCATTTAAACTATATGAGCAGCCTATATTAATCATACACACTTACACAATATATGTACTTTATAATCCTGTCTCCAACAATTCAACTGTCATTACTGTGATTACCAAGATATTGCCTCCTGAAGAATTTCTAGATTTTGTGCAAGTAGTTAAATGCTCCTTCAAAATTTCCTTGGAGCTCCTAATTAAATTATAACTCCATACTAATTTCAGCATTGGTCTCCAAAACCATATTGTTAGTGTTGTATTTAGAGGTGCGAAACAAATAATGGATAATTTAAGATACCAGGGAGTTTATTGTGCACTGGTCTCGCATGTTTAGTTGACAGACACCATCTTTTATTCAGACATAAACCTAGTTGCATTAGCTAATCTTCAAAGCGATGAGAACCAGCATGCATTATCTATTCACATTAACACCACCGTTGACGAATCGTGTTTATGCTGAGGACCAAAATCCAGACAGAATTGGAAACGATGATCCGTAATGATAAGGTGTATATGAAAATATCTGGCAAGTTAAGAGAGCTGAACATTATCCACTCCTTATCCACACATTATCCAAACAGTGCCCGGAGAAGCTTAAAAAATGAAATCAAGTTGTTAGTAATTTATGCTTTTACATTTTTTTGTACATTTGCATTCTCCACCCACATTTCTGGAGATAAATATATAGTTGTGTAACCAAATGTATAGCGGCTGTTTGCGTAAGCCTGAAAACACACAGTCTTGCTTAATGCTGAAATGTTTATTTAATCACAACAGATAGATATTAATTTTTTCGTATGGCATACGATGCATACGTCAGAGTGAGAACATACATCAGTGGACAAATTTGCCTAATCTATGTAGGTCTTTAGACTGCGGTGGAAACGCACACAACAATTGGCTAAAGGAACCTTTTAGTTATTTAGTTCCCGGGACTAAGATTCTATCAAACCACAGTCCAAAAGACACATACAAGTCGACATCAGACTAGCTGAAATATAACACATTTTAATATTTTGAATTCCCAGACCTAATCCTAAATTCAGAAGTAAAACAATCAGAAAAAATAAATTCTTACTTGAAAACATTAAAACCCCTGTTATTACTGTTATCCCATAGTTCTACATGGAGGAGTGATTGCTCCACAGTAATGTCAGGTGGTGGATCCCTTAATGTTTTTTGCAGATTATCTGATATTTCTTTATACATTTTTGTTTGTTATTTAACACAAAAAATCTGAAAATGGATTAAGTTTCCACATCACTATTTCAAGACAGACTCACGTTGCAGTCATGGCCTCATTCTGGAAAGTGACAAATGCCATGCCAAGAGGTTTGGTGTTGACCTTCTCTTTCTCTTTTCTGTATTCCTCTTTCAATTTGGCCTCCCGCTTTGTATAGAAGCTCACTGCCTCTTCCTGAAATACAATAAGAGATCCTATTATACACAGAGAAAATGTTCACAGTTTTTCCCCTGATGGTAAAACAATAAATATATCATGGTAAATAAACATATTGTTACACAGTAGTTACATTTCATAATTAATACATAATTACAGTCTATGGTCTTTCATACAACTCTTATTCAAAGTGATCTCTTTGAAAACTTTTCAATGTGCATAACAAAACATTTTTAGAATTGTATTGTTGGTGTTTGTGAAGGAGTGAAAGGAGTTTCAAATATCATTAGAGCCATACATTTGTAGACTGAATTTGTACGCCCACTCCTTTACACTCAAGTTATGGCCACTAGTAACCAATTATCTCCCAAATTATCTCCCTGTTATCAATTTCTTCCAATTCACATAGCTGCCATGAGTTAATGTTACATAACAGTGTAGCAGTCTTTAGTTTTCTCTGAATTAGTTATAAATATAGTGTTAACTTCACATTTTGACATGTAAAGTATAACACCATTATTTATTTAATTTCACCAATGCATTTAATGTAAATTAACATCCTTATCACAAAAGGAAATAGCTACTCAAGATTATGCTTTTATCAGTGTCTAACCCGCTCACAGCCTTTAATAACACAGCAGCAGAGATGTCCACAGGGCTTTGGGTTGATCATGGTTGGCGTGTGTTCTTTGGCCATGAGATCAGTGAAGAACTTTAAACTGCGCTCAGTCTTCTTCCTGTCAGGTGAAACACAAATGATATTGAGAGCTATTAAGAAATACTTAGAACGTGTATGGTGGCATTCTGTGTACACAATCTTTTCAGAGCAATATATAGACACACACACAATACACAAAATTAGGGTCAAAACTTTGGGCCAGTGCATTTCCACTAATAACATTGCCAACCAATAGTGTATTTCCTTAGCCACTGTATATTTGATATTGCTCCAGACAGTGAATAAAAGGAAAGTCAAGATGGCCATTGTACAGTCTTCAATAACTACTTCATCACAGCTCTCTATCTTCAAAAAAGTAAGGCCTCTCTCCAATACTTTGCAACAGTGTCCACAACATTTCAAAACAGTTTTGTTGTTTATGTCTGCATTCATATCATATTATTTGACCTAAAAATATAAGAATTTATAATCTCTACCTAGAACAGCCAGAATAAGACAAGCCACTACTGATGGTTCAGCACAGTATCTTGTGTACATGACACGATATTTCCTCAGGAGTCAGAGCGAAATAATTATCTCATCTCATCACATCTTTATCTGCTTATCCGATATCGGGTCAGGGGGCAGCAGCTCCAGCAGGGGACCCCAAACTTCCCTTTCCCAATCTACTTTTGCCAGCTCTGACAGGGAGATCCCGAGGCGTTCCCAGGCCATAATATAATCTGTCCACCTAGTCCTGGGCCTACCTTGAGGTCTCCTCCCAGCTGGACTTGCCTGGAACACCTCCCTAGGGAGACGTCCTGGGGGCATCCTTAACAGATGCCCGAACCACCTCAACTGGCTTTTTTCTATGTGAAATAATGATTTGTTAGTTAATTCTTTAATAACTACACATGTAGCCTATACTGAGACCATTGTTATGCAGCCTTAAATGCATTTCCATCCATTCTCAGATCAGTGTTACGGTCCCAGCCTAATGGGGTTATTCCGGTTTGTGTTTTCTGTGTGTCCTTGACATGTCATGTCCTTGTTTGCTCTTTCCTGTTCTCGTTTCATTTAATCGGTCTATTCCTTTCACCTGTGTTCAGCCCCCACCTGTTTCTGTTATTCCGTGTATTTAGTTCAGCCATTTTCTCCCTGTCCCGGTCGGTCATTGTTGTTCTTGTTGCGTTTCTTGTTCCCTACATAGTCGATTTTGTTGTGCACAGCCCTCTTGTTTTGTTTGGTCCCTTTTTGTTTTCATTAAACTTGCCTTCCACTCTGCGCTTGCCTCATTCTCCCTCTGGATCACTACAATCAAATGTGTTCCAAATAAATATCTTGCTGTATTTGTGCAAACTGGCTACAGTAAATGCACGATCAAAAGCCGATGTGTTTCATTAAATGCATTATAAATATTTTAATGTAATACACATGAAAAACTGACCCTGTTACTGAAAGAGATTATGAAGAAAGTTTTGTAATATACATAAAAACAAGATCCCTATGTAACATGAATCATTAAGTAAATCGTGTCCTGCACATTAAATAAACAGCTTTTTACGGTCACTAGAAAATCATGTACTGTACACGAAATGTGTGCATTGTCACGATTTTTGAATACGGAATTCGTTTAGATGTCATGAAATCCTGTGATACCCCGTTGGATGGTTTCTGTTGATGGGAATGAACCTCCCTTTCTTAGGAGTTCCCATCATTCAAAGGATTTTTTTCCAATCCAGTTGCTCTTTGGTTATTGTCAACCTCTAACATTTTAGGTAGTAAAACTTGGTGCTGGGTGTAGAAGTTGTGCCCTTTTGAAGATAAAATTAACACAAAATGAGAACAGCAGAAATATCTTACCTTTCAGCATTCAGGGACATCAGTTTGGCCACATTATAGCAGATTCGAGCCTCCAACACAATGCAGTTCTCATAGGCTTGTCTGTGTCAAGGAGAAAATAGATTGAGATATTAAATCAGTCTAATATGGTGAATATTTAATTGACTGAGCTTATTGTTCCTTGTAGAAAATGTGTTGCTCATTTAAAACACTGTCAAGCAAAATCAATAATTTGTTTTGAAAGAACTGAATGAATGTATTGTCTATTTACATAATAGACAAATGTTTGAATTTGAATGAACTTACAAAAGAAATACAAGATTTCCATGACCATTCAATAATTGAATTAGGCTATTATTGAAACAATACAAAAGATGTAGGCTACTTGACAATTCAACATATGTATCACACTTTACCGTTTATATTTCGCTTCTTGTGAAAACGAATTTATCAAATGTAAATCAAGAATGTAAGTCTAAATATTTTTTTAAGAAATAAAATAACACACATTTTTTTCAATGCCCACTAAAAATTCAACAACTGTATTACATGTAACATTTTATTTTAGGAAAGAAAGAGAAACAAAATCGCATTCACATCCTATCACCTCTCTTTGAATTTTCTCTGCTTATTGTACTGATTATTAAGATTCTACAAATCTATTAAGCTAAATTATTATTCACAAAACAAAATACCAATGATCAACAATTATTATTTCAGCAAAAGTATTACACGTTCCTGTTTTTATTAGGAGAGTTCTGAGAGAAAGAGAAACAAAATCAAATACACATCCCATCATCTTTCTTTAAAATGATATGATTATTTTACTGAAGATACAATTTCTACAGATACTTTATGCTAAATAATTGATGAAAACTAAATACCAACGATTACCAATTATCAATTATCCGACATATTACATGTCACTTTTTTCATCAATACAGTCGACAAATAACTTCTTTATATTTTCATGTAAGCTACTTTAAATCATTCTTTGAAATGATGTACATGCTGTTTACATTCTTTTTCAGTTGTTACATGTTTCTGACTTGCTCACCAACTTCAGATTATTTATGCTATTTCATTGCTATTCATAAGATTATATTCGTCTTAATTTTCAAAATGCAGTTGGGAACCAAACAGAAGTGCAAAAAATGTATGTGAAATAAATAAGAATAATGCTTGTTACAAGTGTGATGTATAAAAAGTGGACAATAACAATAGAAATTAAATTAACTGCAATGTTTTTACTTGAGGAGAGACTACGTACCCTTGGATCTATTCATCTCATTTCTATGAATAGGCTGTAGTCTGTGTTATTCATTCTTTGAGATGTATCGTGTTTATCAAGCAACCGGCCTATGTGTGGCTTTTCATGCATATGTCATTAGATCTTCGCAAACTGGTTGATATTGTCTCTCATTTTACCTTGTACATCATCAAAATGAGATCGAAATGAAAACTGAATTCTAATGGGTTTATCTTTGAATAATTTGAGTGTTTTGTCATTTTAATTTTGTAAATGTTTAGGGCCTAATAAACAAATGAAAATACTATATCCTGTGTTCTTAGAAATAATGGTTCTTATTTGCAGTGACCTGCCAGGCCATTCAGACCCCCAGTATCTACCAGAGATGAGATGCCGTTTAGCATTATTAGCATACGAATCGTCCCTTTTATCATATACATTCTCCTCCATGGCATCACCATCCTGCCAGAGCATTAGTTCATCTGCTGGGTCATTATCAAACTATATAGAATAGTCAAGAGAAATAATGAATTATAGAATTTGTTTGTTAAATGGTTAATGTATTTGAAGAATGTTTGTATTGAAGGTGTTACCATACAAAAACAAATCATACAAAAAACGATAAGAACACAGGCTGCAGTATATTTATTTGTTTATTAGACCCTACAAATGTACAAAAGAAAATTACACAGCCATTCTATAAGTGACATGACTTGTCTAAAGGTGACCTGAATAAGTTATTCGAAAAACCAAGGAGTCCATTTCTTCAAATTAATAGGCTGTGCAAATGGTGAGTCTTTCCAGGTCTCTCCCAGGTGATTTAGTGGGGCAATCGAGTTGATCCCAATGCCAATGCATAGCCCTAGTCTCATCGATTACTTACATAATACGGTTTGTCTACAGTTGACATGAATACGAAACTGAAAACCGAGAGGAGTTAATAGAAACAGACCAGGTCAATTTCTCCAAATGAATAGGCAACAAAAACGGGGGTTATTGCAAGACTCCTGCGGGAGTTCTAGTGGGGCTATCGAGCTGCTGTCGAATTGTCAAGTAGCTTATATCGTAGCCTAAATCATTTGTCGAATGGTCATGGAAATCTGGTATTTCATTAATGAGTTCATTCAAATTCAACCATGGCTCTGATCATTCATGTGGGAATATAGCGCATGCATTCAGTGGGGGTGATTAGCTCCAAAAGCACATGCAACTTAGCGTTGGAAAATGTTTTCTTGTGGGCGCCTATTTTCGCTAAGTTGAGTGTGCGGTAAAAAAAAAAAAAAAAGGTAAATAGTCTCTAAATAGTTTTCTGTTTGTTAGTTTATAATTCTGACAATGCAATATTCCAACAGTCCAGAAAAAAATTACACAGCCCTCTGAAACCAATTGTGAAACTCTGGGTTGTTATATATCGGCACAGACACATAAAATGCTTCAAATGACAGCCCCCTTTCTGTGTAACTACATTGTAACTATGTGGGAACAGACACTGCCTCAAATTATATCCCTCTTTCCTTGTAACTATACTGTAACTATGTGGGACCAGACACTACTTTCTTTCATTGTAACTACAGTGTATTTATGTGGGAACAGACACCTCTTCAAATTACAGCCCTCTTTCCAAGAACTTACACTGTAAGTGTTGTTGGTACCATATAAGAACTAGTTTAAGATGGTGGACTTAGTAGGAACTTACATGATAAGGGTGAAGTACACAAGGTATGGGAAATAATAAGCTACAACACGATGATGGCCTGAAGGTATGTTATGGAGTATTAACTGAAAACGAATGATAATTTATCACATATATTTTCTTTATATCAGGTCTAGAGTCGTTTTTATGTATATTTCCACTACAAGCCAATGGATCTTATTTGTATCTATATTTGGATACAACAAAAACGTTTTGGGGTTTGGTATATTGCGCAACTATCGAAATGTGAGCCAGGCATGTTTGGATGTCCAGATTTTCAAATATGCTTTCTAATTTTAACGTTTAATTGTCCTCAACAGCAGCAAAAAATGTACACTCGTATTTGTTAAGCCTATCAGTTTTATTCTCCAGCTTCTCGCTTTCAACGCGACGAAATAATAGACTACACTGGAGCACTTTCGTTTTCTCCACTGGAGCCTACTGGAGGTGGTTCAAGTGGACGCCTATATTCGAGCAGAAACAGTTGGGACTGTAGGACACCCAGCAGATAAGAGCTTTCTGTCTCTTGATTCCTAACACACATCTATAATAAATTCATACATTTGTGATTGATGTCAACGTGGCTTTTGGTTTGGCATGAACCGATTGCCCAAAGCGAGTGTTGGCACGGTGAAAAGCTGAGAAATGCGCACCATCTTTGTTTTCTCTGAAACCCTTAACTCCACGAGCGAACTGGCAATAAAATAATTAGTAAAATCACATTTAAATGGCATATTCATAATCACGAATAAGAATGACAGTTATATACTTTCCAAATTGCTTTTTAACAACTGTCTGTTAACTAAGTTGTTTTGGAATATTATTGTTCTTCGTTTATCTAAGTACAGGTAATACCTACATTTTCCCTACATTACTACCTATCCTTATCAGGTACTTTGTTTTTACTGCATAGTTACGTGGGAACTACCCTGTAAGCACTGGCCTGTAATTTGAAGTGTTACCTAAAGATGTCTCACACATGCCTTTCTATTAGGTGATGCAGTTCATCACTATTGTTGTTTGCTCCCTGGGGTTTAAGGCCAGGTGTTTTGTGAAAGCAATGTGTGACAACTGCTGATGTACAAAGGGATTTATAAAAATAAAAATAAATTGATTGAATAAAGGACAGATGCATACAGTTACAAGCCAAAGCCTTGCAGACACCTGACAATAGAATAAACTAAAGTAATGCTTACTCAAAGTGTTGCTTTATGTCGACCTCTTCCGCATATTTGGAGATCCCATTGATAAATAAAGTGCGTTTCACCTGCAAAAAAGCAAATAACAAATATAACAACCAGAACTATTAAATAAAAATGTTTATCTTCTGCAGAAGTTATTAGGGAAGTTCATCAATCTTTAACATTATTTTTATTCTGTGCTTGTAGTTGTTTACCTAATCTAAGGTTACCAGACATCCCCATTTTAGTTTTTGTTATTGATGTCATCAAGTTGAAGTTATATTGCAGCTGAAATATCAAATATTAAGGAACATCTCTGGAAAAGAAATAAGGGACCACACCTAGTTTTGCTTAAATCCGTATCTCTACATGTATGGCAGCCATTCCATTCCAGTGTCTGCTAAATTCCAACACAGGTCCACCTCATTTTACTTAATGAGGTACTGATTAGGTTACTACCTGAACCAAATCTAATTTAACAAGGAAAACTATAAAAATCACTACTGTGATCATCACAATCCTCTTGCAATAGAACCAGCTGGATGTCAAAAGCAATGCAAGTAGTTCCTCAAAGGTTATTTGAATAAAAAAAAAATACTAATCAGCATGACAAAATAGTTAAAATGAAAAGCTTTGTGTTAGGAAAAGAAGGTTAAATTCCTGCTTTACTGGCAAAAGGATACAGGGAGTGTCAGATTGCTTCCATCATGAATACAATATAGATGGTAGTTCATAAGAACAAGGTCAAGCAACAAAGATTGACTGGCAGAGGGCAAAAATGAATGTCCACTGACCTAGATGACTGTCAACACATTTGAATGTCACTCAACAACCATAGGATGACATCAAGTGACCTACAAAAATAATGTCAAAGAGCAGCTGGTGATGTGCAGGGCGAGGACGGTTCGAAACAGGCTCCTCGGGGCAATTCTGAAATCATGCAAAACTAAAAAAAAGCCCTTTATCAGTCAGAAGCAAAAAAGAGCCAGGCTGAATTGCAAAAGGCCATAAGGATTGGACCGCAGAAGAATGGTGTAACGTCATCTTCCTGAAGCAGTCAAATATTCAGCTTTGCCCCAACAACTTGTCGTCTGATGGTTAGACGGAGGCATGGAGAGACCTACAAGCCACAGCAACACACACCCACTGTGAAATTTGGTGGGGGATCAGTGATGATCTGGGGATGCTTCAGTAAGACTGGAATTGGGCCGATTTGTCTTTGTGAAGGACGCATGAATCAAGTCAAGCACAAGGTAATCCTGGAAGAACACCTGCTTCCTTTTGCACTGACAATGTTCCCCAACTCTGAGAATAGTTTTTTCCAGCAGGAAAATGCTCCATGCCACACAGCCAAGTCAATCAAGTTGTGGATGGAGGACCACCAAATCAAGACCCTGTCCTGGCCAGCCCAATATCCAGACCTCAACCCCATTGAAAAACTTTGGAATTTGATCAAGAGGAAGATGGATGTTCGCAAGCCATCAAACTAATTCAAGCTACTTGAAATTTTGTCCCAGGAGTGGCATGAAGTCAACCAACAGCAATGTGACAGACTGGTGGAGAGCATGCCAAGATGCATGGAAGTTGCGATAAAGAAAATCAAGGTTATTCCACCAAATATTGATTTCTGAACTATTCCTAAGTTAATACATTAGTAATTTGTTGTTGAAAATGAATATGAATTTGTTTTCTTTGCATTATTTCAGGTCAGAAAACAATGCATATTTTTTGGTTATTTTGACCAGTTGTTATATTCTACAAATTAATAAATTACAATATATATATTTGGAATTAACAGAAATGTTCATTTTACTAAAACACATACATATGAATAGTAAAACCAGAGAAACTGATCATTTTGCAGCGGTCTCCAAATTTTTTACAGAGCTGTATATTTTATTTGTTGCAAATATATGTACTAGACTCAGCTATGAGCAACTTAAACCAGTGATGCAGTGTAAAAATTGCATACACATACACAGGTCAAAAAAGGGTGCATTGCATAACCGCACTGATAGAGAATAAGCATTAGTGTATGCACTGCTTCAAAAATAAAGGGAACACGTAATCATCACAGTGTAACACCAAGTCAATTTACACGTTTGAGTTTGTAATTAAAATGAAAATGCAGTTTTGAAAGCTACACCCTCCTCCTTCCCTTACTTATCCTAAAAAGGCATATATTACTTTGTTCCCTTATCGGAATTCAAAACTAATGAACAGAAAGCTTTTTAGAGACTACTTTTTGTTTTGTTGGGGAAGTATGTTTTATTTGATAAAATGTGACAAGGGTGTACTACATCTTAGCCTGTCCTGTTCACTGGTTCAGTCATTATTAGGCAAAGGTGGTACCCCAATCTACCGGACACTTAATACAATGTAGCTACAGACTTGAAAAAAATAACCACACTGGCTGCCTGTTAGGGTTAGGTCTGATTTTAAGGTTTTATTGTTAACCTATAAATCAGTACATGGCCTTGCTCCTACCTATCTTGCTGAAATGATCCAGCCACACATACCTGCACGTAACCTTAGATCACAAGATGCAGGCCTTATAACTGTACCTAAAATTTCTAAACAAACAGACGGAGGCAGACTCAGTTAGGCTATATAAACCTTCAAGCGTCTACTAAAGACTCATCTCTTCTGCCTGGTCTATGAGTGTAGGCTGGCCCAGGGGCTTGAAGGTGACCAGAAAGGCCTGATACTGTCCACCCTTGCTGTCTTGCCAGATGGGCTCTCATCACCACTGGGATGCCCACCCTCCAATGCCATTTGGGGGCAGAGTCACTGGCTTGTTGTTGTCTCTCTCTTGCGCATTTGTGCAATTGGGCTGTGCTCTACTGGCATTACTCGGCCCTCATTCAGGATGATTGCGGTTGGTGGGTGTCCCTTTGGTTGATGCTTGGCAATGTGGGTAGATTGATTTCCTGCCCTTTGGGCCCTGTCCAGGGCCTCCTCCGGATAGGGCCACAGTGTCACTGTACCCCCCTGTCTCAGCCCCAACATCTTACGCTGCTATATTATTGTGCTGGGGTAGTAGGGTCAGTTCTCCTTCTCCACTATAATTGCCTGTAGAATTCATTTTATAAATGTTCCCGGTTTTCTGTCGTTTTAAACTTAGGAGGACATGAGGTCTTAAACCACACCTGCGGAGTACCAGGCCTGACTCATTGCGGTCCCTGTCCAAATTCCTCCTGGTTGTGTTGCAGATCAAGACAATACCTGACGATTTCAGCTGCCACTCTGTTGACCACCCCTCGTCTGTCCCTGTCCATCTTGTTATGTCTCCGATCTGGACTAGGTTTAAATACACTCTGGGCTCAGCCCACATGCATTGAACTATTAATATTTGGACTCATAATATGTTCACCCGGCACAGCCAGAAGAGGACTGGTCACCCCTCGGAGCCTGGTTTCTCTCTAGGTTTCTTCCTACATTTCGGACATGTGCTGGCTTGAGCAGGGGGACCTTGCGTGCGATGCAGGATTTTAATCTGTGACGGCATAATGTGTTACTAAGGGTTTTTTTAAGACTGTGGTCCCAGCTCTTTTCAGGTCATTGACCAGGTCCTGCCGTGTAGTTCTGGGCTGATCCCTCACCTTCCTCATGATCATTGATGCCCCACGAGGTGAGATCTTGCATGGAGCCCCAGACCATGGGAGATTGACCGTCATCTTGAACTTCTTCCATTTTCTAATAATTGTGCCAACAGTTGTTGCCTTCTCACCAAGCTGCTTGCCTATTGTCCTGTAGCCCATCCCAGCCTTGTGCAGGTCTACAATTCTATCCCTGATGTTCTCAAACAGCTCTCTGGTCTTGGCCATTATGGAGAGGGCGGAGTCTGTTTGACTGAGTGTGTGGACAGGTGTCTTTAATACAGGTAACGAGTTCAAACAGTTGCAGTTAATACAGATAATGAGTGGAGAACAGGAGGGCTTCTTGAAGAAAAACTAACAGTTCTGTGAGAGACAGAATTCATTACTGGCTGCTAGGTGATCAAATACTTATATCAAGCAATAAAATCACATGCTTTATAAGTAGTAAAACCTGCAAAATCATCAGTGTATCAAATACTTGTTCTCCCCACTGTATTTATTCTTAACATAACCTAACAAAAAATACAGATCTAACAAAAAATATTTGAAAATAAATTTGAAATAACCCAGCTTTATAATTAATCACAGTTAATATTATTGTTGTCTATTCTTGTTATGTATTGTTCTTGTTAATAGACTTGCATAACAAATGAAACAGAGCTGTATTTTTACAGCCTTGTCAAGTAATTTCTTCCCCATTCTTGCTTTGATGCCACATCGTTTATCTCCCTTGTAGCTACAGGGTGGGCATCCCAGTCTGCTGGTGATGACTTCATGTTCATACATTTGTGTTCTTAGTAAGTTAAATATGTTAATTATATATTTTTTACTCTATATATTGCATATATAGCCTAATGTTTTTGGTGATAGTACATACCCTAATCTGATGGTCTTTTCACCATTCATCTTCATTTGTCTCGTGATCTTTCTTTAAAAACAAATCTGTCATTTTAGCCAACTAAAAGTCACCTGAAAAGTTTTAAAAGAAATGTCATGCGGATTAAATGTAGTATGAGGTTATAACGTTTTAATGGAATATTTGCACATTATCAAAGTAAAGAGTAAAAGAAAACTAGGATTGTATTTTCCAACATCTCCTCGATGTCTGAGCTAGCGTGGTCCTGTATGCAAAGTTGCCAGATTTCATTGACCGTAAACTGTAATCTCCCGCAGATGCCAGAAAAAATATCAATCCACCCAATCCCATAAAAAATTGCCAAATGTCGGAAACAAATCCCACCTGGCAACACTCAATATGGAAAATATTTCCTCCTAACGTCACTTTTTTATATATGAGCACAAAATCATGTTTTACCCTCCCAACATGTTGCCTTTGAGCTTTGAATGCAGGAAAAGCGTATAGTGTATAGATATATAGAATGCCACCTGCAAAGTGGCTAGTACGAGACTGCATTTCATGCCACAGCCAAATTCTACCCACCACTTTCCACATGGGTTGTCCTTTAGTGGTACCTGTGTTCACAGCCCAGCACCGTGCAGCTCAATTGGCATTCACCAGGGAACACCAGAATTGGCAGGTCCACCATTGGTGCCCCGTTATCTTCACAGAGGAGAGCAGGTTCACACTGAGCACATTTGACAGATGTAAAAGAGTCTGGAGACACCGTGGTGAATGCTGCCTGCAACATTATCCAGCATTGTTTTGGCGGTGGGACAGTGGTGGTCTGGGGAGGCATATCGTTGGATGGTCACACAGACCTCCATGTGCTAGCCAACGGTACCCTCACTGCTGTTGGGTCTGAGGACTTCATCCCGGTACCTATCGCCAGACCTTATGCTGGTGCAGTGGGCTCTGGGGTCCTCCTGGACCATTTAATGGCCCTCACGCTCCCGAGACCTTATTCAGAACCTCTGGGACATTATGTATAGGTACATCCACTGTCACCCAGTATCGCCACAGACTGTCCAAGAGCTTACTGACGCCCTGAAACAGGTCTGGGAGGAAATCTCCCAGGAAACCATCCGCCGTCTAATCAGGAGCATGACCACACATTGTCAGGAGTGCATACTGGCACGGGGGGATATACAAAGCACAGAGTCACATTATAAGTTGCCCTAACCCTAACCCAACTTGCATGATGAAATTCATGCAAGTTGGAACAACCTGATCTTTAGCAGAATACATTTTGTTTGTCGAGACCCAATGTGTGATTGAAGTGTTCCCTTAATTACTTTGAACAGTGTATTAAACAGAAATGACTGGATGTCATTTAAAAATAGATTATATAATATTAAATCACAGGCTTTCAATATATATAGTAGTTTGTTATATTAAATTGACAATACTTTTGCAACAATAAGACAAAGAAAAGAAAAAAAAGAAAATATACCATACCATGTCATCTTCTTTGTAATGCATTTTGGACGTGTGCCTTCTCATACTGTATACAGTAAGAAGTAGGTACATGAATGCAAATGAAGTGTGGAGCCATAAGAGGTTTGTCCTGTAAGAAGCAGAAGAGATTTGCATGCCAGCATTAAAAATGTATAGGTGTAGGCCATCACATGCTAGAGGACAATAAATTGTGTTGTCATGTTAATAAAATTTTCTGGTTAGATACAGCGGGGAGAACAAGTATTTGATACACTGCTGATTTTGCAGGTTTTTCTACCTACAAAGCATGTAGAGGTCTACCAACCAGTAAGAATTCCGGCTCTCACAGACCTTTTAGTTTTTCTTTAAGAAGCCCTCGTGTCCTCTACTGATTACCTGTATTCACTGCAACTGTTTGAACTTGTTACCTGTATAAAAGACACCTGTCCTCTATCAAACTGACTCTAACCTCTGCACAATGGCCAAGACCAGAGAGCTGTGTAAGGACATCAGGGATAAAATTATAGACCTGCAAAAGGCTGGGATGGGCTACAGGACAGAAGGCAACAACTATTGGTGCAATTATTAGAAAATGGAAGAAGTTCAAGATGACGGTCAATCTCCCATGGTCTGGGGCTCCATGCAAGAAATCACCTCGTGGGGCATCAATGATCATGAGGAAGGTGAGGGATCAGCCCAGAACTACACGGCAGGACCTGGTCAATGACCTGAAAAGAGCTGGGACCACAGTCTTGAAGAAAACCCTTAGTAACACACTCTGCCGTCATGGATTAAAATCCTGCAGCGCACGCAAGGTCCCCCTGCTCAAGCCAGCGCATGTCCAGGCCCGTCTGGTTTGCCAATGCCAATGACAGGGAGCTGAAAGTCCGTAGTGCCCAGCGACAGCTCCGAAACCTGAAAGATTTGGAGAAGGTCTGTATGGAGAAGTGGGCCAAAATCGCTGCTGCAGTGTGTTCCAACCTGGTCAAGAACTACAGGACACGTATGATCTCTGAAATTCCAAACAAAGGTTTCTGTACCAAATATTAAGTTCTGCTTTTCTGATGCATCAAATACTTATGTCATGCAATAAAATGCAAATAATTATTAAAAAATCATACAATGAGATTCCGTCTTTCACAGTTGAAGTATGCCTATGATAAAAATTACAGACCTCTACATGCTTTGTAAGTATCAAATACTTGTTATCCCCGCTGTATCCCCGCTGTATCCCCGCTGTATATTTTATAATGGTAACAAGCTGAGATTGGGACCACTCCTAATGGCAGATATTTTCCACGTCATTAAAGTTTCAAGGCTGATGTTTGACAACTTGATCCCTTAGCTCCCTCCACAGATTTTCTGTGGGAATTACAGACCTCTACATGCTTTGTAAGTCGGAAAACCTGTAAAATAAGCATTGTATCTAATATTTGTTCTCCCCAATATATGTCAGTTGAAAATCATAAAATGTTTCTATCATGATACCAAGGAAATTAAGCCAAATTTGATTGTTATTTATGCTTTTTTTCTGGTTTTTAATAAAGTACATTATCTGATCAAGATGTCTCAAATTACCATGCGAAATCCTTATTTGCCTGTTGATATTTTCTACCCATTATTCCTTTTTTAAAACAAAATATGTCATAATAATAATAATATGAATAACAAGTACAATAACAGTATTTATTATTAATAATAATGTTATTAATCAACAATATAATGTAAAACATTTTACCAACCCAGATTTCAGGTTCGCTATTGTGGTCCGCCCAAAGCTGTATGCATTATTTTCTGGTGACAAAAAGAGAACAAACATTTTATAATATCTTTAGTTAGTTATATGGGGTTTAATGAGAATTTCTTTGGTAAGAAACTGCATCTAAACATGTGGAAAAGTTAAAGCAATTTTCCTTAGGACAAACCATTTTGGGTTAAAAAATGGGTCAACAATATTAATCCACAAATCAGCTGAAAGCTGTGATTTTCAGAAAGAAGGAAAACATACCCAGTGTGGGATCTGAGCATTAACAACTACAATATGAATGTATGTTTCATTAAAAGTGAATGTGCCTATATAATGAGAATAAAAGGAAACCTCTCCATAGTTTGCACTCAGATAACCACAGGAATGTTTACATTGACCATTTTGCATAGGAGTTACTGTCTTGGCTTTGCTAGGTAAACACGCCCCTCAATGTACATAACAGCTTGTAACCAACGTTATAAGGAGAAGAGACTGAGTGAGATGAGATTGAGGTTGTGTAAGGAAGACCAGGTCTGTAACCTCGTGAACAGCACTATCAATTTGCTGCAATAATCAATGATCCACTCTCTCCCTTGACAACCGGGTACGCAAGTTATTATTTAAACCACTATATGACGGCTGATTTCTAACACCAGAAAATGTTACAATGTAAAATAAAATTGCAATAAAAAAATACATAAAACTATGAAATATTTTCACATAGGAAATTATTTAAAAATTACCTACAGTTGGCTGTTTATATTACACACAACAAAACATAAGATAGAAAGACATGTTAGAGAGTAAAAGTAGATTGGTCTTTTCAGTTTAATACAACTATATGCAGAAGGTGGTTCATTCTTGAGTTGGCTAAGGAGTTGTGTGCAAATCAGATAGTGAGCAAGGCTCCGGGTCCAGAAGCACCTAAGCAACATTTGACGGACAATCCTTCCCAACCAAAGAAAAAGAGATGTCATGTTGGCTGCTGGGAAACTGCTGGGAACCCGCGGGTGAAAATCCAACAATGCAATATCATTATAGAAACCATATGGAAGGAAAAATATTCAACATCCTTGGTCCTTTGAGCACTTTCCTGTGTTTGATTTACACAGAATTGTTGCAGAAGATTCTAGCTCACGTTGTTGCTGAAGCCATGTGAAATAGTGCAGAATGGTTTGAACTGACAGATGAGGAATTAACATTGTTAGATTAACCCTCTGGTGTATTGCTTGTAAGCCTACACCAACTGCTTACAATGGACCATGGTATTTGGGGGTTGGGATTGGTTTTACCTGAAATGTACCAAAAGTCTGCATTCGGTGTGGACTCAACAATTTCTGTGGCATGGTAATTAGTAGGGGGTGGGGGATGCTGACATTTGTGTGCAGTACAGTACGATTGGTTGCATAATGGCTTCTTCACATTATCTGTAAAGAATATTAGTTGATATATTCCATTATATCTGAGATGTTGATAAAGGGTTTGATTGTAATTCAACACATTGTAAGGAGGGAGGGTGAAAAGGGAGAGTGGTTTGGAAAGGTTTACCACTAGATGGTTACAGGGGGACGGCTATGGAAATTAGTTCAAGGGAACATAAACTTTGTGATAAATAAAAATATAAATGTTTAAATAATCTGACTCAATATTGTTTTTAAACATATGCAAACCTCAATGACCATAATATGCTGGAAGTTCTTAGATAATTTAGCTAGTCTTTCATCACAAGCCAAACATTTTAAAGATCATGTTTCACAGCCTACGTTATCCTCAATGTTCCTCATCAGTCAAGTCCAGAAGACATGCAAGTCAGTTATGATCTGTCTAGTCACTGCAATTTATGTATGTGTATGTGCCTACGGTGAGGAGATATAGTATTTGATTCCCTGCTGATTTTGTACGTTTGCCCACTGACAAACAAATGATCTGTCTGTAATTTTTATGGTAGGTTTATTTGAACAATGAGAGACAGAATAACGACAAAGAAATCCAGAAAAACATATGCCAACAATGTTATAAATTGATTAGCATTTTAATGAGGGAAATAAATGTTTAATCCCCTCTCAATCGGAAAAATGTATGGCTCCCAGGTGTCTTTTATACAGGTAATCAGCATGTTACCTGTACAAAATACACCTGTCCAGAGAAGAAATCAAATCAATCAGATTCCTAACTCTCCACCACAGCTAAGACAAAGAGCTGTCCAAGGGATGTCAGGGACAAGATTGTAGACCTACACAAGGCTGGAATTGGGCTATAAGACCATCGTCATGCGGCTTGGTGAGAAGGTGACCAGTTGGTGCGATTATTCGCAAACGAAGAAACACAAAAGAACTGTCAGTCTCCCTCGGTCTGGGGCTCCATGCAAGATCTTACCTCGTGGAGTTGCAATGATCATGAGGATGGTGAAGAATCACCTCATCCATCTTGTCACTGATCTCAATGCAGCTGTGACCATAGTCACTAAGAAAACAATTGGTAACACAATACGCTGTGAAGGACTGAAATACTGCAGCACCTGCAAGGTCCCCCCGTTCAAGAAAGCACATGTGCAGGCCTGTCTGAAGTTTGCCAATGAACATCTGAATGATTCAGAGGAGAACTGGGTGAAAGTGTTGTGGTCAGATGAGACCAAAATCGAGCCGTTTTGGCATCAACTCAACTCGCCGTGTTTGAAGTAGGAGGAAAGTGGCCTATGACCCCAAAAACACCATCCCCACTGTCAAACATGGAGATGGAAACATTTTGTTTTGGGGGTGTTTTTCTGCTAAGGGGACGGGACAACTTCACTGCATCAGATGGACAGGATCATGTACCATCAAACCTTGGGTGAGAACCTCTTTCCCTCAGCCACAGCTTTAAAATTAGGATGTGGATGAGTATTCCAACATGACAAAGACCCAAAACACACAGCCAAGGCAACAAAGGAATGTCTCAAGAAGACGCACAATAAGGTGCTGGAGTTTCCAGACCTGAATTCCCACAGAAAATCTGTGGAGGGAGCTGAGGGTTCAAGTTGTCAAATATCAGCCTCAAAACCTTAATGACTTGGAGAATATCTGCAATAAGGAGTGGTCCCAATCTCAGCGTGTTACCTTTATAAAAGATACAGTGGGGAGAACAAGTATTTGATACACTGCTGATTTTGCAGGTTTTCCTTCTTACAAAGCATGTAGAGGTCTATAATTTATCATAGGTACCCTTCAACTGTAAGAGACGGAATCTAAAACAAAAATCCAGAAAATCACATTGTATTGTGATTAATTTGCAAAAATTAATTAGCATTTTATTGCATGACATAATAATTTGATACATCAGAAAAGCAATACTTAATATTTGATACAGAAACCTTTGTCTGCAATTACAGAGATCAGATCCAAAGATGTTCTATTGGGTTCAGTTCTGGAGACTGGCTAGGCCAACCCAGGACCTTGAGATGCCTCTTACGGAACCACTCCTTTGTTGCCCTGGCTGTGTGCTTCGGGTCGTTGTCATGCTGGAAGACCCAGCCACGACCCATCTTCAATGCTCTTACTCAGGGAAGGAGGTTGTTGGCCAAGATCTCACGATACATGGCCCCATCCATGCTCCCCACAATATGGTGCAGTCGTCCTGTCCCCTTTGCAGAAAAGCATCCCCAAAGAATGATGTTTCCACCTCCATACTTCACGGTTGGGAAGGTGTTCTTGGGGTTGTACTCATCCTTCTTCCTCCAAACACGGCGAGTGGAGTTTTGACCAAAAAGCTCTATTTCTGTCTCATCAGACCACATGACCTTCTCCCATTCCTCCTCTGGATCATCCAGATGGTCATTGGCAAACCAGACGGGCCTGGACATGCGCAGGCTTGGGCAGGGGGACCTTGCGTGTGCTGCAGGATTTTAATCCATGATGGCGTAGTGTGTTACTAAGGGTTCTCTTTGAGACTGTGGTCCCAATTCTCTTCAGGTCATTGACCAGTTCCTGCCATGTAGTTCTGAGCTGATCCCTCACCTTCCTCATGGTCACTGATGCCCCATGAGGTGAGATCTTGCATGGAACCCCAGACCATGGGAGATTGACCGTCATCTTGAACTTCTTCCATTTTCTAATAATTGTGCCGACAGTTGTTGCCTTCTCACCAAGCTGCTTGTCTTTTGTCCTGTAGGCCATCCCAGCCTTGTGCAGTTCTACAATTTTATCCCTGATGTCCTTACACAGCTCTCTGGTCTTGGCCATTGTGGAGAGATTGGAGTCTGTTTGATTGAGTGTGTGGACAGGTGACTTTTATACAGGTAACGAGTTCAAACAGTTGCAGTTAATAGAGGTAATGAGTGGAGAACAGGAGGGCTTCTTGAAGAAAACAGGTCTGTGAGTGCCGGAATTCTTACTGGCTGCTAGGTGATCAAATACTTATCACGCAATAAAATGCTAATAATTATTTAAAAATCATACAATGTGACTTTTTGGATTTTTGTTTTAGATTCTGTCTCTCACAGTTGAAGTGTAACTATGGTAAAAAAGCACCAAACGTGATATAGAACACAGATGATCTTCAGACCAATCCTAACAAAATGTATGAGATGGATAATTGATCTGCAAAGCAGTTTCTCCGTCCCAGCCAAACAAATATGGCAAAGAGGCTGCCGAACAGTAAGTGAATGCATATTTCAGAAACCGATTGTCTTATAGTCACCAAACTGGAAGGTGGAGCAGAGGAGGCCTGCAATGGTTAGCACTAATCGGCCATGTGGGGAAGCTATACGAGAAAGTCCCTTAAAAGGCTCATGACTCCTGTATGCAAACAGATATTTCAACCAAACTGTAGCATGTGTGCATCAGGTTGTCATACTGCAATAAATAGAAAGTTGGAAGTGCAAACCATGTTACTGCCAATGGCCAATTAAATTAAAGCTATGGATCAAAGACTTTAGAAATGCTTGATCGCCATCAAACTTGATCAGAATAAACTCATGTAGGCCCCCAACAACCAGTAAAAATGTGGATGAGGTCGGCCATTTGGGGGCAAACAATATTCTCTCTTGCACCTATGAGCAGCTTCTTCTTTGTTTCCCGGTATTTTGAATAGATTAAAATGAAACTAAAACAAACAAGTCCTAAGCCGTTTGTCCCATTTCCATGAAACATCAGAAAATATATTTCAAACACAGCATGTCATATACTAACAACATCCTGCGTCCTACACTTTCACAGGAAATTAAAGTATATCTCCATATTTGGTGCGCATCATTGGTATGACAAGATAACGATACCTGCAGAGTGTAGCACCAATAGGTTATTGGGAGGAGCTACAGTGTGTGATCAAACTTTATATTTTCAATTAGCGATATTTCTGTGTTCCTTAGAGCTGAAGTCACCTTACTCATCTGAAATGGTGCGGCTTGTGGAGCCAAACAAAATTGCTTCTTGCATCTATGAGCTCCGTCATCTTCGTTTCTGTGAACTTTGAATAGATTACAACGAAACAAAATGAATGAGTCCTATGCCTTTGGTCAGACTTATACAAAACTTCAACGGAAGCACCTTTTGGCTATGTACATAAACAATTATAAAACAATAAGAATTTCATAACATAGTGGCCACCATATGCCAATCAATTTAAGCATAATACGTTATATGTTCACATTTGTATGTAAATGGCCTAGAAAACTGAAAATATGTATAAGGCTTACAAGGCTTAAGAGACCTACATTACTTTTAGGTCTTCAAGGCTTTCACAGGCCATACAACATATCAGACCTATACAACGTAAATGGGTTAAAAGATGAGACATAAAAGGCATTTAAGGCCTTAAAAGGGCTAAAACGCCTATAAAGCCTTTAAACCAATATCTGTAATAGGAAAAATAATTTCAATCAGAAACAGATTTACCAAGTAAGATTTCACAAACAAGGAATGCACTCTGATCTGATGATGCATTACAATAAACATAGACAATAACAAATGCAAAAGTACCAAATATAATATAATTAAGTGACACTAATAATGGAAGATATGAAAAAGTGTTTAAAGAATAAGAATTTTCATGATTTTTTTGTGTCAATGGGGACCAGGATTATAGTTTGTGTAAGTAAAAGATTCGGGTCTTGTTGATGAGGTTTGCTGCAGTCGGAAAGAAATTGTACCTCGGCCTCCTGCTGGAGGGCAGAGATTCAAAGAATATATGCTGAGGGTGGAAGGATTCAGCTACAGTCTTTCTTGCCGGCCTCAAGGTACTGTAGGTGTGCATGTCTTGGAGCCATGGCAAGTTGCAGCCAATCACTTTCTCAGAAGAGCGAATTATATGTTGTAGTATGCCCTTATCCTTGGCAGTGGCAGCGGAAGCATATCAGATGGTGATGGAGGTGTTGAGGATAGCGTGTAGATAAGTCAGTTTGAAGTACACCACCATTGGATTTGTTAAGTTGTAGTTCTTGAGCTGTCACAGGAGATACATCCTCTGTTGAGCCTTCTTGGTGAGGGAGCCTGTTGTTCAGCTCACACTTGATGTCTGGGTAGTCAGTGCGATTAATTATTTATTTGTTAACTTTTGTGTTAGTTCTTGCAGAAATAGTTTTGAACATTGAAACATGTGGAAACAGGTGCAGTGTTAACAGCAGTGGTGTTGTTAGGCCTGGGCTTCCGAAAAAACATTACAAATAAAAATAGTCACTGATTTATTATAATTCCAATGGCGCATTATGACAATGTAGGCCACTAGCGGGTACATCTACATTTTCCGCATGTACATTCAAAACCCTGTACTTTCTGTCCTGGGGCAGGGGGTGGGCTAAGCCCCAAATGTTTTGTGATCCTAGCGACGCCTCTGGTTTACAGTTGTGGGAAAGGTGTTTTTTTGGGAATGATGTAAGGGTATGGGATTTTTTGCTACGTGACCCACCTGGATAACAAGTAGTTTGCTATTTATGATATTTAGCATCGTATTATGTCTTATGCATTAAAATAGCGATGTAAAATTGTTGTTCTGTTGACTTACCTTAGTTTACAGATAACGCTGTTATTTCACTATGACTTAATGTTTCTGCAAGGACACAAAGACCCAATATCTTGTTCAATTATTCCATACAGGCACAATTAGTTAATCGTTATGTGCACATCTTATAGATGTTGCTCATCTAATTCCAGCTTCAAAGGGGTGGTCCACGACATGATTCCATAAATTCCCAACTGTCATGCAACGTCTGACGTTACAGAATTGTAATTTGGATGTCAGATTTTTTGCAACGTAGCCTAAGACAAAAACAAATCCCTCACCACATTTCTTTAATGAACAGTGTGCCATAGTAGTTGTATTACAACTACTAACAACTACAATATGAATGTATAGTTCATTAGAAGTGAATGTGACTAGATGTTTAGAATAACAGAAAGTTAAGATTCGGCCTGTTGGGCTCTGGTAACCACAGGAATGTATGCATAGACCATTTGGTGTGGGGGTTAGTGTCTTGGCTTTGCTAGGTAAACACACCCCTCACGGTATTTAACAGCTTGAACGCCACATTCCAGTTGAGAGAGTAGAGATAGACAAAGAGAGTAGGGAAGAGTTTGAGCCTGTAACATCATGTGCTAATAGACTATCGATATGCTGCAATAAAAAGTTGAATTACTCTCTCCCTTGACAACCGAGTACGCGAGTTATTATTACTACCACTATACGACATGGCTGATTTCTAACAGTTTTGGTACCGCGACCGGATGGACAAGTTTTAACGATTCTACTGAACTTCAATTGGAGAGCTAATGGGCTCTATTTGCAATCGCGGGGAAGACGTTGTTTTTCCTGGTTACTGGTTGCTGAGAA